>JADLZM010003318.1:667287-677937 GCA_018148995.1 Sinocyclocheilus maitianheensis
ATTTTTAAAATATTTTTAGGGCCCTATAAAATCTTTTTTTTTTTTTTTGGAGCATCTCTGACAAACTCGTTTGTGCTCATTTAGATGAGCTGCTTCTGCATTAATTGATCTGTAGGATATTAATGAATACAGGCAAGAATGCATTCATCATACAGATGAGTATCAGTGCAATACTGTGAGAAAATGAGTCTGGTCTACATCTGGTTTTGTGAAGGTTTTTGTGTCTGGATTTCATCTGTTCCCGGTTTGACGTGATCCAGACTTCCAGATCTGCTAAGAATATCAGTTGTTTGATGATAAAATGATCCCGATGTGTTTCTAATCCATGCGTATGCTGATATGGAAACATTGCGGTTTGTTGTCGGAGGATGAAGGCTGATCTTTGGCTCCAGCGGTTTGGAGTCGGGCTGGATTTCAGATGATGTGGTTTGAGTTTTGGCAGACGCAGAGGATTCTCAGTCCAAGAGATTTGTGTGTCCAGAATTAATGAGATGAAACTTTGGAGAAAAAATGAGAGTGAGCGAAAGAAAACAAACTGACGGACGCTCATCAATCAAAATTAAGAGAGAAGGAAAGTGAGAGAAAACCGCAGTCGTGAGCAGCTTTTCTCCGTTTTACGACTTGTTTATGAAACAGTTGTGCTTTTAGTCATTTGACAATCAGCATAAAGTCTGGTCCACATTAAATGATAAATTAAGTAGCAAACTGACTAAAACAGTTTGTATTTTGTGTTCTGTTTAGGGCTGAGAAAATCTTAAATTGCTGATGCCGCGTACGTTTTGGGCAAAAAACGCAGTAATAACAATATAAACAGCTGAATTTATTAAATGCAATGAATTAATGTCACTCAAACATTACTGAAAGTTTATTGCACTTAATAGAAAAGTTATGTGAACTCCGCTAAATGTATTTTTGCACAGGATTAATATGCAAAAGATTCAAGTTAATTTGATCTTTCTAATTTTACTAAATTCAATTTTATTGTGTAATTTGAATATTTAGAAATATCGAAACGAAACGAAGTCAATCAAATAAAAAGTTCACTTCAAACACATAAATATTGTTTTTTAAACTTAAAAGATTTTGGGGAAAATGCTTGCTTTAGATCACTTGAGTTTGCAGAAAAAACTCAATATTAACGGAAATTTACTAAACGAAATTTCACTCGAATGTTACAAAAAGTTCTCAATGAGATTTCTGAGGAGAATAAACGTTTGTGTTTTTGCACGTTAATATGCAAAAATGAATATGAAGTTGATTCGATGCTTTTAATTTCAGTGTCATTAAATTCAAGTTACGAAATGCATTTGAGTTTATAGAGTAATTTCAGAAGAAGTTTTTTTTTTTAGACTTGATTGAAATGAGTTCACAAACTCATAAATATTTTTTTAAACGTAAATGATTTGAAGAAAATATTTTACTTTAAACCATTTGACATAATTTGTTAATTTTTGCAGTGTATGGAAGACCCAGAAAAATTTGCAATTAGAATAATCTACAGAAATTCTAAAAAACTTGAATAAATGAGTATAAATAAGAATAATATCGCTAAATTGTTCATGCTGATTGCTGATTTGTAGACATAAGTTTTGGAGGGAAAAAAATATTAACACTGTAAATTGTGAAATTTACTAAATTAATCAATTTATTTTCGCTCAAATATTACAAGTTCATTGCATTTAATAGAAACTCAAACTGAATGAGTTACAGCATGTTTTCCTTTGGACTGAATAAGGAGAATACATGTTAAACTAAATGTTATTTAATGTGTTTTTGCACAGGATCAATACGCAAGAGATTTAATTTCATGCAATGTTTCTAATGGCATTAAATTCAACTAAAATACCCAGAGCATTTGAGTAGATTTTATAGTGTAATTTCAAAATATTGATTTATTTTTAGACTAAAATGAAAGAAGTCAATGCTACTTTTTTAGAGAAATAAACTCTAGAGAGAAGCATTTTGCTAAATATATGCACCATATAACATATTCACTGTTCTTCAATGTTACATTTTTGTTTGAAGAAATACGGCACGATTTTATGACAGTCACCGTTTAAATGTTTATATTTAAAAAAACAAATTGAAGTAGAAATATTATTATGTAACTAACTTTATAATGATAAAAACTTAATTGAGTGTAATTTAAGTGTTTGTATACAAATCAGCTGATTTTAACCTTCAATATTATAGTAATGTTGTACCAACTCGTGTATATTTTAATTTTAAATGTGGCATGCACTGTACTTGATTATATAGCCAAAATAATCGATATTGAATCTAATTGAAACGAATCGCAAGCTTGTGAATGAGAATCGAATCGAATCGTGAAGTTTGTGTAAAATCCCTGCCCTAATAATAATGCTTCCTCCAGTGAGTCAGTGTTCTGGTGTGAATCAGGAGAGAAATCTGCACAGATCAAGCAGCGTTTAAACAGCTCTAAACACATATGTGGCTGGATTTTGATGTGAGAGACAACAGCAGATGCACTTTTTCACTGGAGGAAGTGTTATTATGGACTCTTACTTTTAATGATGGATTTGTTTCAGCTTTTGTCTTCTCCAGATGTTAACTGATGGACTGGAGTGCTGTGGATTATTGTGATGTTTTTATCAGCTGTTTGGACTCTCATTCTGACGGCACCCATTCACTGCAGAGCATCCATTGCTGAGACACTGATGCAATGCTACATTTCTCCAAACCTGATGAAGAAACAAACTCATCCTGATCTTTGAAGGCCTGTGGATGAGCACATTTACAGCACAATCAGTCACATTCGTACACCTTTGTGTGTGTTTTTTTTAACTTTCTCATTAAAACGCATTGCAAGCTCTCATAGAGGCAGCCTGACGGATGCGGTGCTTTCGCCTGGAAAAGTTAGTCAATTTGATGAGTTTCATGTGTGACGCTGATGGTCTGTTATATTATAGCTTCATGTCAGAAAACGAGCTGCTCGTCATGCTGTTAATTGGTTGATTGAAATAAGGAAAGCAATTAAACTGATTAATGGCCCCTTCAACTGATTCTACTGTCCTTTAATCAGATGCTGATTGAAATGCCAGAGTTTCTACACCTCCGTGTGTGTATGTGTGTATGTGTGTATGTGTGTATGTGTGTATGTGTGTGTGTGTGTGTGTGTGTGTGTGTGTGTGTGTGTGTGTGTGTGTGTGTGTGTGTGTGTGTGTATGTGTGTGTGTGTGTGTCACACGGTCATTTTGGCAGCGGGAAGTTTGCTTTTTGCTGACATGAGCAGGGTGACATCACTTGGATGAGAGCAGATCTGCTGGCTTTTAACATAATTGCTGCTGCTGCTCCGAGCGGTGCTGGAAGAGAGGAGGAGGAGGAGGAAGACAGGAACAGCCTGGAACAGACGCCAGTGAAACGGCAGATAAATGAAAAGAAAAGAGGAAATGAAAGGGGGAGTGTGAAAGAGACTGAGGGGGAAAACTGGAATGAGATTCTGAATGAGGAAAGCAGACGTGTGTGTGCGAGTGTGTGTGTCAAGTCACCTTTATTCATATAGCGCTTTTAACAATACAGAAATGAAGTGTCCCCAACTAAGCAAGCCAGAGGCGACAGCAGCAAGGAACCAAAACTCCATCGGTGACAGAATGGAGAAAAAACCTTGGGAGAAACCAGGCTCTGTCGGGGGCCAGTTCTCCTCTGGCCAGACGAAACCAGCAGTTCAATTCCAGGCTGCAGCAAAGTCAGATTGTGCAGAGGACTCATCTGGTTCCTGTGGTCTTGTCCCGGTGGTCGTCTGAGACAAGGTCTTCACAGGGGATCTGTATCTGGGGCTCATCTAGTTGTCCTGGTCTCCGCTGTCTTTCAGGGCTGTAGAGGTCCTTTCTAGGTGCTGATCCACCATCTGCTCTGAATACGTACTGGATCCGGGTGACTGCAGTGACCATCTGATCTGGATACAGACTGGATCTGGTGGCTACGGTGACCTCGGAATAAGAGAGAAACAGACTAATATTAGCGTAGATGCCATTCTTCTAACGATGTAGCAAGTACATCGGGTGTTATGGGAAGTGTTCCCGGTTCCGGTTGACCTAATTAATAATTAGCCTAACAATCCTTTAACGGATTTGAATATTAGAAGCGTATTAGTGTGTTATGTGTAAGCCAGGTTAAAGAGATGGATCTTTAATCTAGATTTAAACTGACAGAGTGTGTCTGCCTCCCGAACAATGTTAGGTAGGTTATTCCAGAGTTTGGGCGCTAAACAGAAAAAGGATCTTCCGCCCGCAGTTGATTTTGATATTCTAGGTATTATCAAATTGTTTTGAGAACGCAGCGGACGTGGAGGACTATAATGCAATAAGAGCTCGCTCAAATACTGAGGTGCTAAACCATTCAGGGCTTTATAAGTAATAAGCAAGATTTTAAAATCTATACAATGTTTAATAGGGAGTCAGTGCAGTGTTGACAGAACCGGGCTAATATAGTCATACTTCCTGGTTCTAGCAAGAACTCTAGCTGCTGCATTTTGGACCAACTAGAGTTTGTTTATTAAGCGTGCAGAACAACCACCCAATAAAGCATTACAATAATCTAACCTTGAGGTCATGAACGCATGGATTAACGTTTCTGCATTTGACATTGAGAGCATAGGTCATAATTTAGATATATTTTTCAGATGGAAAAATGCAGTTTTACAAACGCTAGAAACATGGTTTTCAAAGGAAAGATTGCTATCAAATAGCACACCTAGGTTCCTAACTGATGACGAGGAATTGACAGAGCAGCCATCGAGTCTTAGACAGTGTTCTAGGTTATTACATGCAGAGGTTTTAGGTGTGATAATTAACACCTCTGTTTTTTCAGAATTTAGCAGTAAGAAATGACTCGTCATCCAGTTTTTTATATCGACTATGCATTCTGTTATTTTTTCAAATTGATATCTTTCACCGGGCCGCGAAGAAATATAGAGCTGAGTATCATCAGCATAACAGTGAAAGCTAGCACCATGTTTCCTGATGATATCTCCCAAGGGTAACATGTAAAGCATGAAAAGTAACGGCCCTAGTACTGAGCCTTGAGGTACTCCATACTGCACTTGTGATCGATATGATACCTCTTCATTCACTGCTACGAATTGATAACGGTCAGATAAGTACGATTTGAACCATGCTAATGCACTTCCACTAATGCCAACAAAGTTTTCTAGTCTATTCAAAAGAATGTTGTGGTCAATAATGTTGAACACAGTGCTAAGATCCAGTAGCACTAATAGAGAGATACAACCACGATCAGATGATAAGAGCAAGTCATTTGTAACTCTGAGAGCAGTCTCAGTACTATGAGACAGTCTAAATCCTGACAGGAAATCCTCACAGATACCATTTTTCTCATTTTCATAATTGTGAGGATACTACCTTTTCTAGAATCTTGGACAGAAAAGGGAGATTCGAGATCGGTCTGTAATTAACTAGATATTTGGGGTCAAGTTGTGTTTTTTTTTAATGAGAGGCTTAATTACAGCCAGTTTGAAAGTTTTGGGGACATATCCTATTTTTATTTTATTTATTGTAGACGTTATTTCTAAGTGAAGCAACGTTTGCTGAAATATCCACAAGATACAGTATAAGAGTGCACGGTCATCTGTCGGTCATTTGCGCCTCAAAGGGGCATTGAAAACGCTTAACATTGCTTAATGCGTTAAGAGAGTTTTTTTAAAGACCAAACTCAGTAAACATTATTAATAAATTATAATATGTAACCGTTTTCTATGGGTAAAACACTTAACGCGTTAAACGCATTGCGTTCTTATTATGAGCTCATTTGCTTGTCTGTACATTGAATGCTTGTGTTTTCTGAGTTTGGTCTTTTAAAAACACTGCCTTAACGCATTAAGCCACGTTAAGTGTTGTCCGTATGGTAGGCTATTCTATGGGAGGAAAATGCTTAACGCGGAATTAAACGTATTGCATTCTTTTTATGGGCTCATCTTCTTGTGTGTACATAGTATGAATTACTAGTAATGTGTATAATGAGTTTGGTCTTTTAAAGACACTCTCAATTAACGCATTAAGCCAGGTTAAGCATTTTAGAATGTTCCTGTCAAGGTTGCGTTTGTTACTATTGCAACAGTAGACTCACTATGCATTGTGTTTTAAAAATCAAACAATCATTGTTCAAAGAACCACTTTTATGTCGAGATCACGAGAAAATTAAGTTAAAAATTAAATGCTTACGTATTCATTTAAACTTTTAATTTTTACGTTTAATTTTAAGTATATTAAGTATTAAAATTAAGTGTTAAAATGTGATTTTAAAATCAATACTTAAGTATTAAGTGTATATTTTAACACTTAATTTTAAGTATTGATTTTAAAATGACATTTTAACACTTAATTTGAATACTTAATATACAAAAAATTAAATGTAAAAATTAAGTGTTAAAATTCATATATATAATACCAATGACTAGAACATGAATTATATAGGATCCCATATTTATCAATATTGTACAGTCAAACATTCACAAAATATGGGATCCTATATAATACATGTTCTAGTCATTGGTATATTATGTAGTGTGATTGAACGTCAATAGAATTAATGATTAAACAGTGGAAGGCCACTGAAGAGGGCCTTGAGCTGAAACGTTTCACATTGGTGATGAATGTAAAGTAAACGTTAAAAAGAAGATTTTTTTTTTTGTGTGTGGATGATGGTCTCATATGCTAAAATCATACACCCAAGTACATTACAGTAATGAGAATTTGAGAGCAAAATGTGTTTAATTGTCATGAAAATATTTCAAATGATAACAAAATGCAAGAAAATCATTAAATAGTCCTCTTTTTAAGTGTATCGTTAGTGATTTCTTGAGGTTTTGAGGTGAACTGTGAGCAATCTCTCGTCTGTACGCTGTTGTTTGGATGCGCAGCTTCATTTAGTGCTGACCTCCAGAGGAGCCATTAAACACACACACACACACACACACACACTGACCTCCAGAAGAGAGAAATCCATTAAATACAACGTCCTAATTGCAGTTATAATGACTCTCTCACAAACACACTAATTGTTATTTACACACACACACACACACATACACACTCACGACTGAACTGTGACCCGTTTCCTCCTCGAGCGACTTCTCTAAACGACTCGAGCTGCTAATGAAGCTCAAACCTGAAAGAAAGAGACAGGAGATGCTTTTAGAGTTTCTGACGTCTGTCTGTGTGTGTTTGATGCTGATGTAATTACACATCAAACACACTCTCACACACACACACACACACACACATGTTATTTCACATTACAAAGAATAGTTGTTTGGTGTGAGTGTGTGTGAGTGTGTGTGTGTGTGTGTGTGTGTGTGTGTGTGTGTGTGTGAGTGTGTGTGTGAGTGTGTGTGTGTGTGTGTGTGAGAGAGAGAGTGTGTGTGAGTGTGTGTGTGAGAGAGAGAGTGTGTGTGTGTGTGTGTGTGTGTGTGAGAGAGAGAGAGAGAGTGAGTGAGTGAGAGTGTGTGTGTGAGAGAGGGAGAGTGAGAGTGTGAGTGTGTGACTCCTGTAACTAGATAATGATTTAGGAGCAAAAGTTATATTTTATAAATATATAAAATATAATAAAATAAAGTAAAATTTGTAGTCATATTTTCTATCTATAAAATGTTATTTAATATATATATATTTATATATCATATTAAATAATTCGATAATCATAATAATTTAATTATATAAATATTTTCACTAATGTGTGTGTGTATATATATATATATACATGTATAAATGTAAATGTATTCATATTTTATGAATATAAAATGCTATTTAATATATAATTAAATAATTGAATCATAAAAATGTCACTTGTATACAAATCTAGAAACTAATGTAATGTAAATGTATTGATGTTACTTAATATTTTAGTGTATGTTTATATATTTATATATATTATATATATTTATATATTGTATTAAATAATGAAATAGTCATAATAATATAATTATAATATTAAATTTACACACACACACACACACACACACACATATATATATAATTTTTTTATTTTTTTTTTTTTTTTTACAAAACCTGTAATATTCCTTTAGTGTGTGTGCATTTATTGATGTAAGATTGAATGTTTGTATTTTCAGTCTGAGTTGTGGCTGTTTTCTACTGTAACTAGATAATAACTCTGGAGGAGCTGGTAAAAAGAGAAAGTGTTGTTTACATCAGTTTTTCGACTGGTTTTTCCTCTTTTCGTCTCGTTGCTTGCTTGAATCCAGCAGCGTTTGTGAGCTGCGTCGTGAGAGATGTGAAGAGCTGCAGAAGCAGTTTCTACATGCATTCATTGAGTAATTTCAGCTGCGTTAGACTATAATGGGCAAATTATACATCAATAATGGTTCAGTTCCGCTAATTAGTGCATTTAGCACATCTGTGACGCTCAGCCAGTGATTTTCAGTGTTGTACAGCAGTCACTCAGCAAATCATCTCTGATGTCTCTGTCTGATCGTATGAGCAATGCTGCTATCACCAAAACCTTATTATGCCATATGAGTCATTTTATATCACTATATATATATATATATATATATATATATGTTACACTTTTATTTATATTTAATTTAGAAATTGTGATGTAATGTTTTTATTTTATAAAAAAATTTATATACACATTTTTATAATATTTTCATAAATAAAATATTAAAAAAAAAATATATATATATATATAATATCATAAAAATATAAAAACAAAATTACATTTAAGCTAATAAAATTATATTAATATTACTATATCAATGTTATATCATATTAATTTTATATTTTCATTAAAAACATAAAAATACAAAAAATATAAAAACAAAATTCTATATAAACTTATAAAATTATATTAATATTACTATATTAACTCTTTCCCCGCCAGCATTTTTGAAAAAGGTTGCCAGCCACCGCCAGCGATTTAGCTGATTTTCACTCAAATCTGATGGCCTCCAGTATATCTTGCTGTATGAATATTTGAATATGCAATACAACAAAATAAAGAACTACTTTTAAACAAAAAAAATCAATTTTATTAAAGCTTAAAGCTTTCTTTTTTTTATCAACACTTGAGTGTAGATAGGTTTCATAAAAGATGCATGATTTTGAGAAAAAAGGTGAGAATCAAAAACTACATCTGGGTAATATTCAGTACGATTATCAAAGCATAAATCCAGTAAATGGCTTCCATCAACACCTCCAAAGCTTGCACAGACATATACCACTTACTAGATCAACGTTTAACTCCGTAACATTATGCAGTTTTCATTTATATGCTGATGATCGCATTATTTTTCATATGCATCTGTTTACATAAGAGATCTCTCGTTTCTCCGTCCTGTTCACGTGTGTTTTTGTTCGGGAGGTTTTGTTCTCGTTCAGAAGATGCGTAATAGCGCCCCTGAGTGTATAACAGTGAAAACACGGAAAGCCGTAAAAACTCGTCTTTGGCGGAGAAGCGTTTTCTTCTAAAAGACGAGATAACTCGTCAGTGGCGGGGAAATTGTTAATATTATATCATATTAATTTTATATTTTCATTAAAAACATAAGAATACAACAGTCTTGTTTCTGTCTGGCAGTGTATCTGCTCCAGAAATATAGCAGACTAGTGACTCCTAGCCCGTCTGTGTCTCCGCAGGCCCACGTTCAGGTATTTCACGTGGCACACGTGTGTTCTGGGGATCATGGGCTGCGCCGTGATGATGTTCCTGATCAACGCTATCTACGCTTCGGCCAGCATCGCCTTCATGCTGCTGCTGCTGCTGCTGATCCACTACCTGAGTCCCGTCAGCAGCTGGGGCTGCATCAGCCAGGCGCTCATCTTCCACCAGGTACAGCACTCTACACTTCATTCATGACCCTGCACCACAAAACCGTCGTAAGATTTACACATCATCTGAAAGCTGAATAAATAAGTTTTCCATTGATGTATGGTTTGTTAGGATATATATAATATATCAATTGAAATTTTAAAACAAGCCCCAAATCAAATAAATAAGTAACACAAATAAAATAAATCTCTTCATATAAACTTTGTCTGTGCTCTTTCCATTTAAAACGAGAGGCAACCACTGCATTTTAATCGAGGTCCAAACAAAGATGCTGCATACATGCAACACCAGCAGTTTTTAAACTAAATTAAGATTGTATCATTTCGAAATTTGAAACAAAAACAGAATGGTTTGACTTCAGTTTTGTGAAACTATACATAAAAATATCTGCATGAAACAGAAACAGCGGACGAGCTGAACGAGACGCAGATGCACTCTCTGCCAGCAGGTGGCGCTTAAAGCCTTTCCTTGGTTACCGCTGTAAACAAAGCAGCGCTGCGCTTATGAACAGCAATGATACGGCGTTTCCTTGGTTACCGCTGTAAACAAAGCAGCGCTGCTGCTTATGAACAGCAATGATACAGTGTTTCCTTGGTTACCGCTGTAAACAAAGCAGCGCTGCGCTTATGAACAGCAATGATACAGCGTTTCCTTGGTTACCGCTGTAAACAAAGCAGCGCTGCGCTTATGAACAGCAATGATACAGCGTTTCCGTGGTTACCGCTGTAAACATAGTAGAGCTGCTTATGAACAGCAATGATGCAGCATTTCCTTGGTTACCGCTGTAAACAAAGCAGCGCTGCGCTTATGAACAGCAATGAT
>JADLZM010003318.1:693858-708295 GCA_018148995.1 Sinocyclocheilus maitianheensis
CCCCCCCCCCCCTCATATTTCTACCCCCTCTTTTTTTCTTTCTTTCTTTCTCTCTCTCTCCCTCTGTCTTTCTGTCTGTCTTTCTCCGTAATTACTGTCGCTCTCTGATAGGATTGTTTTTCTCAGGTGAGCGCGCCCAGTTCTCATCGCTGTGGGAACAGCTCGACACTAAATTATAACTTCTGCTCCATAACAGAGCCTAGCGAAAGAACCGCTGCGTTAAAAACAGAAAGAGAAGCAAGGAGAGACAGAGAAAATGGCAGAATGAACATCTTAATTGTTTCTGTTTGTTTGTTTGCCGGTGTTGTGGGTAATTAGCACATTGTGAGAGAGGCGTGAATAAGTGGGGAAAATTCGTCAGGTGGAAAGAAGTCGTGTTCATTTGTGGCGTTCAGCTCCTGCTGCTGTAAACACACACACCTGAACACACACCTGCAGAAATACACACACACACACGCCGCATGCATCTTTCAATTCAAAGTTATTTTTTCACTTAAGAATGTTATGCAAATTAGGCTTTAAAGTCACATGAAATAAACATTGAGTCTATTTACTTAAATACACATTCCTATTGTGAGCAACTCATAAGTGCAGGTTATTCTGTAGAGTTTAATGTTTAGTAGTTTTGAATCATGGTTTGCTTTTGCAACTCTGGTCAAGAAGTTAGCATTTTTATGTGACATTTAAAGCAAAAATAAAGCATTTGCATCTAAAGCTCAGATAGATTCGTTTTTACAGTTTCTTCAACTGCTAATTACACACAAAATCTTCACTTGTCACACAATTTCTGAAACCTGACACACACACCAGAAGCACACACTAAATCTGCAAAACCATGCGCTAATTCTCGGCCTTCAATTTCATAAAACACTTTTTGCAAAACAACACACAATTCTCTACGTAACACTAACACACAAAAATCTAACAGGAATTAATATAATGGCAAAGGTGTTTGCAAATGTTTGCTTTTCACAGGAGCAGCTGAAACAGTTCTACTCTCAGCCGTAATCGAGTCTGCTCTATAACCTTATATTTATTTGTTACCACCTCCATCCTAGTACATCCCTACATCTCATTCTATTCTGTTCCATTCTATCATCTATAGCACAACGGAACATACAATTGATTTATTTTTCAATTTTTTTGTCTATTTATATTTACATATGTGTATTTTTCACTCTCATCTTATTTTTATTGTCTGGGTGTTGTTGTTGTCTCTGTGTACTGGAAGCTTATGACACTAAAACAAATTCCTTGTGCACAAGCATACTTGGCCATAAAGCTTTTTCTGATTCTGATTCTTTTGAGATGCGTTTGTGATATTTTGAATGCAGTGCTTAATTTTGCAAGAGATGTGAGACATTTTGCATTTTGTGGGTGTGCAATTCTTGGATTTGTGTGTAAAGTTTTGAAAATGTAAGCAGTTGAAAAAAAATTCTGTTCTGCTGTGCTCTGAACGCGTTTCGTCTCATGTTGGCAGGACTGGATGAGTTGCACCTGTAGGTGATCAGAACAGATATGGACAGAGGCTGCTGTATCGATCGATTCGGCCGTGTGTCATTGAGTCTGCTGTGAGATGAGAAACCCTGCAGTCAGAGAAATGAGTCTCTGAACACCAACCGCTGCGACGCTGCTTTCCATTTGCTGCTGTCTGTGTGAGCAGATGTCAGTTTATTTCTCATACAGAAGTTTCCTTGAATGAATGCTCTAGGTTAAATACCGTTGCAGCTGTACGCTCAACATCTGCTGCATTCTGTTGATATATATGTTAAACTAAAACCATCAAAAAAAAAATTCTTTACTTGAAATAAAATAAACATTAACTGAAATAAAAATAAAATATATTACAATATTTCAGCTAGTTGCCAAGGCAACATTTCTAGTTTTTGTTTAGTATAACTTGAAGCAAGGTATTTATAGTTAACTAAAACAAAAACCATTAAAATAAATAAATAAAAAATTATATTTGATTTATTCCAGCTAAAGGCAAAATGTCTAATTTCATTTAGTTAAAATAAACATGCTAAAATAACTAGTACTAAAACTGAAATAAAACTAATAAAAACGATAAAGACATTTTAAAACATCAGAAACTAATAAAAATGACAAAACACAACAAAATTACGAATACTTTAACTAAAATTAACATTAAAGAAGAATATATATGTACTGTATACATATATAAATGTAATTCAAAATGTTAATAAAAACTATAAAAGTTTTATCTATCTACTATCTCAATAATAAAAAAATTACACTGACTTGAAGTACTTAACTAAAACTAAATGAATACATAAAATTAAATTAGTAAAACTTGAATTAAAATTTAAGTGAAAGTCAAGGGTGTAGGTTTGATTTTGGCATTGGTGGAACATAACAGACATTTAATCATTTGATTAAAATTATTGCAAGGGATAATTCAGTCAGAGCGTCTCTACTAAAGTCTACACCCGTGAAAATCATAACAAGCTATGTCCGACTTTGGAAAGTAGTTACTACACTTTTACTATAATAAAACCATGGTGAATTTTCGTAAGGGATGATTCGCAAACCACGATCCGTAGTCCCGATCTGAATAATGATTCGCAAACCACGCTCCGTAGTCCCGATCTGAATAATGATTCGCAAACCACGCTCCATAGTCCCGATCTGAATAATGATTCGCAAACCACGCTCCATAGTCCCGATCTGAATAATGATTCGCAAACCACGCTCCGTAGTCCCGATCTGAATAATGATTCGCAAACCACGCTCCGTAGTCCCGATCTGAATAATGATTCGCAAACCACGCTCCGTAGTCCCGATCTGAATAATGATTCGCAAACCACGCTCCGTAGTCCCGATCTGAATAATGATTCGCAAACCACGCTCCGTAGTCCCGATCTGAATAATGATTCGCAAACCACGCTCCGTAGTCCCGATCTGAATAATGATTCGCAAACCACGCTCCGTAGTCCCGATCTGAATAATGATTCGCAAACCACGCTCCGTAGTCCCGATCTGAATAATGATTCGCAAACCACGCTCCGTAGTCCCGATCTGAATAATGATTCGCAAACCACGCTCCGTAGTCCCGATCTGAATAATGATTCGCAAACCACGCTCCGTAGTCCCGATCTGAATAATGATTCGCAAACCACGCTCCGTAGTCCCGATCTGAATAATGATTCGCAAACCACGCTCCGTAGTCCCGATCTGAATAATGATTCGCAAACCACGCTCCGTAGTCCCGATCTGAATAATGATTCGCAAACCACGCTCCGTAGTCCCGATCTGAATAATGATTCGCAAACCACGCTCCGTAGTCCCGATCTGAATAATGATTCGCAAACCACGCTCCGTAGTCCCGATCTGAATAATGATTCGCGATCCACGCTCCGTAGTCCCGATCTGAATAATGATTCGCGATCCACGCTCCGTAGTCCCGATCTGAATAATGATTCGCGATCCACGCTCCGTAGTCCCGATCTGAATAATGATTCGCGATCCACGCTCCGTAGTCCCGATCTGAATAATGATTCGCGATCCACGCTCCGTAGTCCCGATCTGAATAATGATTCGCGAACCACGCTCCGTAGTCCCGATCTGAATAATGATTCGCGAACCACGCTCCGTAGTCCCGATCTGAATAATGATTCGCGAACCACGCTCCGTAGTCCCGATCTGAATAATGATTCGCGAACCACGCTCCGTAGTCCCGATCTGAATAATGATTCGCGAACCACGCTCCGTAGTCCCGATCTGAATAATGATTCGCAAACCACGCTCCGTAGTCCCGATCTGAATAATGATTCGCAAACCACGCTCCGTAGTCCCGATCTGAATAATGATTCGCAAACCACGCTCCGTAGTCCCGATCTGAATAATGATTCGCAAACCACGCTCCGTAGTCCCGATCTGAATAATGATTCGCAAACCACGCTCCGTAGTCCCGATCTGAATAATGATTCGCAAACCACGCTCCGTAGTCCCGATCTGAATAATGATTCGCAAACCACGCTCCGTAGTCCCGATCTGAATAATGATTCGCAAACCACGCTCCGTAGTCCCGATCTGAATAATGATTCGCAAACCACGCTCCGTAGTCCCGATCTGAATAATGATTCGCAAACCACGCTCCGTAGTCCCGATCTGAATAATGATTCGCAAACCACGCTCCGTAGTCCCGATCTGAATAATGATTCGCAAACCACGCTCCGTAGTCCCGATCTGAATAATGATTCGCAAACCACGCTCCGTAGTCCCGATCTGAATAATGATTCGCAAACCACGCTCCGTAGTCCCGATCTGAATAATGATTCGCAAACCACGCTCCGTAGTCCCGATCTGAATAATGATTCGCAAACCACGCTCCGTAGTCCCGATCTGAATAATGATTCGCAAACCACGCTCCGTAGTCCCGATCTGAATAATGATTCGCAAACCACGCTCCGTAGTCCCGATCTGAATAATGATTCGCGAACCACGCTCCGTAGTCCCGATCTGAATAATGATTCGCGATCCACGCTCCGTAGTCCCGATCTGAATAATGATTCGCGATCCACGCTCTGTAGTCCCGATCTGAATAATGATTCGCAAACCACCCTCCGTAGTCCCGATCTGAATAATGATTCGCGTTCCACGCTCCATAGTCCCGATCTGAATAATGATTCGCGATCCACGCTCCATAGTCCCGATCTGAATAATGATTCGCGATCCACGCTCCATAGTCCCGATCTGAATAATGATTCGCGATCCACGCTCCATAGTCCCGATCTGAATTATGATTCGCGATATGAGATTTGAAGTTACAATCTAATTTATTATTATTTTTTAAACGCAATGATTTAAGTGATTCGGAGGTTTACCCATCACTGTACGTGCTTTAAAAATTAATTACAAGCGATGTCGAAATTAGAAAATGAATGGCTCTTTTGATCTGGTTTTTGCTAGTGAATCACTTGAACCGAATGATCGAAGTCACGAGTTTGAGTTTGAATCAGTCATAGCGGCTCCAGTGTAAATGACTCACTCAATTGAATCTTAATTGTCTGTTCTTCCACTTTTCTCGTCTTCAGTCATGTTTACACGACACTGTCAGCACTATTACTGGTTCAGCTCGCTAGTTTTATGATATTAACTGAAATAAGCAGAAAAAGTTCCATTCCAAAGATAACATCCAAACACAAATCTAGGAACATATTCAGGTGAGGTTTACTGCTAACTAGTGAAACTCTCCATTAATATGACAAGCTGCAGCTCAAAATACATGTTTGATGGAAACATTGTGCATCATGATGGAGTTTGAAGCTTAATTCACTGTATTTTAAACAGTTTGAGCTGCAGTGTAGTTAAATGGACACACGGCCTTTGACATCAAAGGTGGACATCATATGGTAAGTGTTTTCCCTTGTCTTTAAAACTTGATAAATCTATTTATTTTGCTATCCTAACTATGCATGTGCTAGTATATATTGAAATGACATTACACATGATCAGTTGCATTTCATTTCTTGTATTTAGCATTACTATTTCCTGACTTTCTTTGGCATTTTGGGGTTGTATTGTTTGGTATTATTGTTGTTCGAATGTTATTTTAACAGACTCATCCTCTGTGCTTTAGAAGGTGAATCTAACCTCAGACAGTCAGAAATCTAGATCTGCTGTGTGCAAATGGCACTAAACACACATACATGATGAACAGACGAGGTGAACCTCATCTGACAGGAGGATCCAGCGTTTCTCTTCTCAAACGCAGCATGTGTTTCTTTCCTCCTTTGATCAGGGGAAAGTATTCCAGGGCAATTTATGATTTCCCATACAAACATACTTCAGCATTCAGCGTGAATCACGATTCTCGACAAACGTACTTCATCTGACATGAATAAACATCTCAAGCTTACATCAGGCGCAATTATAGGTTCTTCCGGTGCGGCTCGCGCCAAAAATTCATTTATCATGAATAATATTTCAGGAATCTCATATCTTTCTGCACTGTCTGCTGGTTCTGTTCTCGGTTTGGGGTCATTACTAAGAATTAACACTTTTATTCATAAAGGATACTTTAAATTGTTTAAAAGATACATTTAGAATGTTCCAAAAGATTTCTGTTTTTTTTTAAAATGCTGTTCTTTTGAACTTTCTATTCATCTGTGAATTCAGAATAATAAAATGCGTCACTGTTGCCACAAGCATATAAACTGTTTTCAGCATTGATAATAATCAGAAATGTTTCTTGAGCAGCAAATCAGCATATTATACTGATTTCTGAAGATCATGTGACACTGAAGACTGGAGGAATGATGCTGAAAATACAGCTTTGATCACAGAAATAAATTACAGTTTAACAGATATTCACATAGAAAACAGCTGTTTTAAATTGTAATAATATTTCATAATTTTTTATATATTTTTGATCAAATAAAAAAGCCTTGGTGAGCAGAAAAGACTTCTTTCAGAACGCTAGTGTGTCTGGCTTTTGAAGACAAAACCGGACAGGAAACATTACAGTGAGACAGAGGAGTCGGTGTAGAGTTTAATAGAGTAGAGTAGAGCGTGCGGTGTAGAGTTGAGGGCTTGTGCCGTCAGGACTGATGGATGACTGCTGACACTTTTATGACTTTCTGTTTGTTCTCCAGGCCGAGCAGAAAATGGCACTGTCATATAAAACTCAACAGAGCAGAGAGACAGGAGAGAGGGAAATTAATTTACACTGCTTTAAATGAGAAATTAAAATACAGTTGTGTGTGCGTGTGTGTCCAGTTTGGTCTGAATCCAGAGAAAAGACCAAAACAAAGGTATGCGTTACAGAACACTTATTGCAATCACATGTGGACTAAACCAACCCAAACCAGTTAAATAAACCCACGTTTCTCTCGTGATGGATTTATACAGCAGCTCCATATGCTGGAGACATTAAGACACCTCCTCCATCCTCCTAAAGTGAGTAACTGTCTCTGTCTCTCTCTGTCATTAACATTATGTCTCTCTCTCAGGGTCGTAAACTCACTGCGGGAACATCTGCACACAGAACGAGACGTGATGGGCTAATCTCGAACCAGACTAACACAGAAATCTCAGGTGATGCTTAAAACAAGATCTCCTGAGATCTTCCAGTGATTTCATCACTAATCTCTGGCACAAGATTGTTTTCACACCTGATTCAGACCACCTTGAAACAACAAGCAAAGTGATTTTCACAGCATTCGAAAGCGCTCTACACTCTTCAAAAATAAGGTTCTTTAGTGACGGAACATTTAACATCCATGAACCTTTCCATTCCACAAAAGGTTCTTTGTAATGGAAAAGTTCTTTAGATCATTTCTTCACACTGCACTCTTTTTTTTTTGTTGTAAAAGTGTGTTTTAACATTGATGCCAGGAAAGAACCATTTTTGGTTCCTCAAAGAACCTTTCAGTCAACAGTTCTTAAAAGAACCAGTTTGAAGAACATTTAAAAAATCTAAAGAACCTTTCCTCACTTCGAAGAACCTTTAACATCAATGGAGTCTTTCAATTCCACAACAGGTTCTAGATACTTTTTAAATGTTCTTCACTCTAAGAAAAAAATGGTTATTTTAGGAACTGTTCAATGGGCTACTTGCACAACTACTTCTAATTAACTAACTATTCTACTTAAAGTTCAGTTCACAATTTTGGATGCAAACATAACTAATGAAGCATGTTCACTGCGTTAGCATGAATTATACTTAACCTGCTGAAATGTTCCCATAAATATATTCTGAATAATAATTAAATTCCCCAACTAACCTGCAGCAGAAGTGCTCGTCTTCTCATTAACAGTGTTTTTCACCTACGGCTCTTATCTCATACTTGTTGAGTTTCTATTTATAAATGAATTTGACTGATAAACAGGGTTTGTTTATGTGTTTTGCTCTTATTTTAGTCTTTTAAAATCGATTGAATGAAAGTTCAACCCTGTGTACCTGCTTTAAACAAATGTAACAATGTTTAACATATTTAATCTTAAATAGTAATGCATTGGCAGCACTGTTAATATGGCTATTAATGAAGTATCTTGGCATAAACGTGTAAATTACACATCGTTCCAAACCTGTATGAAGTAATTTAACACAAAAGAAGATATTCTGAAGAATCAGAACCAAACAGTTGACGGTAGCCACTTGACTTCCATAGTATAGAAAAAATAACATGGAAGTCAATGGCTGCCGTCAACTCTTTGGTTTTCATTTTGGAGTGTACTATGCCTTTAAAACATTTAACACAAACAATAAAGGTTTGTTCTGATATTGTTAATCAGAATATCGCTTCTGCTGTTACTGAAAATGTCTGGATTTTTAAGTCTACATTTTATGGTGTTTATTCAACTAGCTGGCTACAACATACATAGCTGGAAACTAGAGAGCCTTACTAATTGTAAACGGAAATGTGTCACGAAATTCAGTGCATTAAATGTCGTTTGGGGGACCAAAAATGATTCTGTGGCATTGCTGTGAAAGCCTCTTTTCAGAACCTGTGTTTTTAAGCGTGTGGTTAAACCCTCAAACTTTTATTTTCAGATTAAACTGCAGGATATCCTTTAAGAAGCTGGAGCATTAGAGTTCATCAAGAGGGTTCACATGGAACTGCTCTCAGATTCCTGAAACAAACCGGGTGTGAAAACAGCCAAACTCTCGTCACAAGTCATTGAGTTCTCTTGCTCTGGAAAATGTCTTTGCTCCGGACTGAACTGAGGCGTGTCGTCTCAACGGTGGCCCGGCTCTGTAGCTGCCGCTAGCAACATCAGGGTCATGGGTTTGATTCCCAGGGAATGCATCAACCTCGAATGCAATGCAATGAGAAAAGCATCTGATAAATGCATACATGTAAATGTTAATGTGAGAAGGCGTTCCTTTACCGTATTCCAGGATGCATTAGCGTTGACACTACAAATGTGATGTGTTTCTGACTAATTACACACACTAATTTACTCCAGCGTTTATTTGCATGTGCTTTCTGTGTTGTTTTAGTGCGCGCTTCATTGAATGAATTTTGCAGATCAGGTACTGACTTAAAAGACGCCCACAAAATTAGTGCTGATCACAGTTTGTGCACTATTTTCTGTTTTATTTTTTTCCTGTTTAATATTGTGTTTGATAAAAGCACCGTGTTAATTGCGTCTGGCAAGGCTTTAGCCACTGAACATCGGAGAGGGCTTTTTTGGGGGGGTTGTAATGGTCTTTTTATTTCAAAGAATTAAATAACTAATGGATTTGAAGCAAGATGAAGTATATTTGTGAGCGTGGAGCACAAAAGCAGTGTTAAGTCGCTGGGGGATATTTGTAGCAATAGCCAACAATACATTGTATGGGTCACAATTATAGATTTCGCTTTTATGCCAAAAATCATTAGAATATTAAGTAAAGATCATGTTCCATGAAGATATTTTGAAAATTACCTACCATAAATATATCAAAACTTCATGTTTGATTAGTAATATGCATTGCTGAGAACTTCATTTGAACAACTTTAAAGATGATTTTCTCAATATTTAGATTTTTTTGCACCCTCAGATTCCAGATTTTCAAATAGTTGTATCTCAGCCAAATATTGTCCTATCCTAACAAACCATACATCAATGGAAAGATTAAAAAAATGAACCCTTCTGACTGGTTTTGTGGTCCAGGGTCACATTTCGTAAATGAACGAATTTGAACTATTTGTAAAAAAAAAAAAAAAATGTATATCCCCACATTCACTTTTATATGTCTAATAAAATGCCTAATATGTCTAAAATTTCATCTAAAAATCTAAAATATGTCTAATATGTCGAAAATTTCGAAATCATTATTCATTGTATTTCATGAACATTGTTTGGCTCTTTGATTAACATTCTTCTTTTGTAACTTCCCTTTAATTTTCAAATATACCCACATTCACTCTTATGTGTCTAGCAGTAAGCCTAATATGTCGAAAATTTCATCTAAAAATCAAACATTTGACATCTAACATGTTGAAATTTAAAAAAAATATATGATTCATTGTATTGTATATTGTCGGCACTTTGATGAATTTCCTAATTCCTATTATTTTTGCTAACTCGCTTTGGATAAAAGTGTCTGCTAAATGCGTAAATGTAAATGAAACGGCAATTTATTTCTCGTCTCGTCACATTCAGTTAAACGTCAAGCACGTAAACGCCTGTATTATCAATTCAAAGCGGCGAAATTTGATGAAAAAGTCGAATAGTTTGCCTCACAGGATATTAAGGGCTGTCAAAAAAAATAGAATTTCGAATATTCGTCAAATAAAAAAAAATTGCATTCGAATGTTAGGTCTGCGTCAGCCGTCATGCAGCCTATCAGTGGCGCACGAGATGTGACGACGATGAAAGTGTCATTGATTGCATTTGAATGCTTTTGTTAGTCTATCCAGTTGAAGCCACTAGATGCGGCGCTGCTACGTTGTTCATTCAATATATTGCAGAAAACGAGAGCATCAGTGTGGAGAAGATGTTGTTCACGTCAAAACTGAAACCAAGCCGTTCACACAGAACGCATATTTATCACATTTTCTAGAGGGGCATCTATCACCGTTGCACTCGCGTCTCGCACAAAAGAGCCACATGTTTAGAAAACGATGTAAAATGAATGTAAGTTCAACTTTTAAAAAACATGTCTCAAGACTTTATGGTGGTTTTTCCCCATCCCACTGCATCTCATGTTTTTAAACGAAGAAAGTAGCCTACTCTTTGTGTTTGGTTTTCGGTCCTTTGTATTAAACTATACATACATGCATGGCGCCGTTTTTTCTTCTTCTAATTGTTTAAGCAACTTTATTAATTATATATGGTTTATAAACATTATTTTAAACATTATGCATTTTTTTCAAAGATAGTCGTGTTATTTTATTACGCTTTGAAGAAACATGCATAATATTTTGCTCGATGCGCCCTCTTGTGGTCTCAGGAGAGAAGCCAAAAGCTTTTCCCCCCTAACTGGAATTATGCATTTTCAATTCGAATTTAATTCGAATTTTGATCATATTTAAGTAGAAAATTCGAATTTAGTTTTCCAGTCATTTTGACAGCCCTACAGGATATTATTGTTGTTTCAGTCGTTAAACTTTTGTCGAATATTAAATATTTCGCTTAGGTTGAGTCTTGCCTCACACACTTTGATGAGCGCTGAGAGAGAGCAGCCTGAAATAACAGTTCAGTTGCATAGAATGATAATGAATATATAAGCACATATGGCATATTTAAACATGTATTTAAACATGTATTTAATCACAGATCAGTGTATATAGCGTCTGTTGCGGTTGAACTGCAGGTTGCACGTGAATAATGCAATCCGCAGGGTTTTGGGCTGAAATAGCATGCACTAATATCGATTCCTCATGAGGGGATATAAAGCCCTCCAGAGTCGCTTTCTTTGCTTTGCCTAATTTATGAATGTGAAGGGCTGCTCTCCTGGTCGCTAGGTAACACACACTCCGTTTGACAGCTTTCTAGATTCACAGGTGTAAATTTTGGAGATTGGATTTGCTCAGTGAGCGTGCATAGGCCTATGTGTGCGTGAGACTATTATTCTTTCAGCCACAGCTGATAACAGGTGGATCTGAACACAAATGCAATCACAGATAAATCTGTTCACAGCACAGATCCACATCTGACCATCTGAGCTGCTTTAGTTCTGGTGTTTTCTAGCAATATGAATTCAAAAAGTATTTAAATACTTGTTGAAGTCTGAATGCCATTACATTTGATGATGCAGATGAAGTATTAAACCTACAGTTTTTTACTGTAAAGCAAGATGCACAAACACACTTTACAATCACTCAGTGATTTTTCGAAGTTGTAAATAAAACAAAGATTATTAGAGTTTTTCTAATTCAAAATTTCACATTTACAGAAAAAAAACCTGAATGTGTTACTCAATGTTTCTTTGTGAAATTTACTAGTTTCTGAGTGAAAATAGTTTCTACACAATTATTTTTTTGGTGTAACAAATATGTTCAAAGAACGTTCCGATTAAGTTATGAAAACATTATTAAAAACACCTTTTTCTTGGTTTTGCAAACAGTAAGAGAACGTTCCATTTTATCATTATTTGAACGTCACGTTTGAATGTTCTCTGAACGTTCTGAAACAAGTAGCAACATTTAAAAAAAAATGTTACAAACGTTTCAGAAAAGAACATTCCATGAATGATGTATAAGTAACATTTGTGTGAGAACATTGTTAAAAACCAGATAACTTTATGCATAATGTTACAGGAAGAACATTTGTTCAGAACCTCGGAACGTAACGGAAGTTTTGAGAATGTTGCCTGTTAGCTGGGAAAACATTTGACAGATTTAAGTTTGCTTGGTTTGAAATAATTAAAGTAAAGTAATTTACGTTTATGCATTTCGTCAATGCTTATATCCAAAGCACCTTACAAAAGAGGAACAAAAGCAATGCAACAAAGACCCAACGATATTCATAATATACAACAGCATGCAGGTGTATTAGACAGCTGACTGACGCCAGCACTAAAGAATCTGAGATCTCCATGTGCTTTTGAGGCAACATTCACGTATGATACACACATGATATTTGTGCATGAAATCCTTTTATTTTAGGAAGCATGAGATTGGGAGGTTTGTTTTGCATCGGTTTGTTGCTCTGAAAACTTCACATTGTGTTGACATCATCTCAACTCTTGGCATTTGAGCGGCTCCTGGTTTAAGGTCTCAGTGTGGAGCTGCATTTTCTGGCCCGGGTGGAACTAGGACTTTGGCAGCGAGTCCAGAAGGGACTTGAATGTGTTTGACTTTCTATACTGGCTGTTTTCTGTTTGTTTGTGACATGTGGACGGACACGTCGACAAGTGGCAAATGAGATTGTGTGTTTGTGTGTTTTGGGGTTGGAGCCAAGGGCCGAAGAGAACCGTTTGGCGCTTATCAGACTCAACACATTGCCTCTTTCAGTCACACACATACTCACACAAACACACACACACACACACACACACACACACTCACTCACTCACTCTCTCTCTCTCTCTCTCTCTCTCTCTCTCTCAAACACACACACACTCTCTCTCTCTCTCACACACACACACACACATATATATATATATATATATATATTTACATAATATTTATTATAAATTAGTTTTTGCATCCAACTAACTTTAAATAAGTGGTAGGATCAGTAAAACATCTAAGCCAAACATGCCAAGTTGAAAATACTTAATTTTCTAAGTAAATTCATCAAAGCAAGACGATATCTATTTAAAATAAAAAAGAAGATATCTAATAAAATATCTTATTTGGTTGAACTAAGAAAATAAGAAAAATTTGTTTAAAAGAACATGGACCTTGGTTTTGAAACTTGAAAACTGTTTTTAAATTCAAGTCGCTTTAAATAAGAAAAAAAATGTATTGTCTCAAAAAATCTTGTGTCAAGTTGTAAGTAAATGCAGCTTAACTGAGTCAAAGCAAAAAGACAAATCAGAATTTTAAGTTGAGTAAACAGAATTAATTTTTAAGTATAGCTGTATAAATATAGTTTTATAGGACACAGTATAACTGTCAACTGCAATGCATGCTGGGAACTCAAACACACTTAACACTTCAGCAAATGTGTTTAGTTTGTAATTCTTTGTTCAGTCAACTGAGTTTGACCAGTTAGAAAGCATTTGGAGATTCTGTTTGATCTCATGGTCTTCTATTGATATAATAGTATTTGTGACTCAAAAGGTCCCATAAACTGGAAAATATGTTGCTTTTTACAATGTGGGAATCCGTGAATGACCTTCAGCCCATGCTCACGTGATCTTGAACGACCAAACAGAAGCTCTTCGGGTTTGGCGTGGGAATTACGGCTGAAGTGGATGAATGCATGAGCCGGAGGAAGAGCTGGGCGTTTATGGGATGGATTTATGAGCGAGGCGAGTGTCCGTGTTTGGCAGGAGAGAGGGAGCGTTTAAGAGGCTGGATGAAAGAGAAAGCAGCACGAGACGGAGAGAGGGCTTTATAGACGGAGAGAGAGATGGATGGATGAATCCGGGTCTTTAAGCTCCATTAGAAGAGCTTTATATTCAGTGTAATGAACTGAAGGGTACGGGAAGGAGAACACACACACACATACACACACAAACACACACACACAAACACACACACACACACACACACACACACACACACAGTCATCTGCCCAGAGTGAAACAGCTGTTCCTATCTGTTGTTAAGTGCTCTAGAAATAATCAATGGTTGTTCTAGAATATTGGTCTTGGTTTCACAATGTTGACGTGTTTTTTTTTAAACATGCAGAAACTGAAGAATGTGTTCTGGAATGCTACTGTGTGTGTTCAGAGGAATTACAGTGTCCTAACGACAAGCAGTTTTGTCTGTCCACAATAAACATGAATATGCTGTATAATGACAATCACATTCACAATGCACTTTGTAAAAAACATACTCGATTTTTATGGCTGCTGACATGATGCATG
>JADLZM010003318.1:711824-724619 GCA_018148995.1 Sinocyclocheilus maitianheensis
TGTAACGCCCCTTACCATAATCGCGAGCTTCATCTTTCAAAATAAATGTAAAGACAGTAAATAATGTCATTAGTTTTACCATCAGTTCAAGCCCGAAAGGGGAACAGACACAGTAATTATGAAGTACACAAGCCGCGGTTAAGACAGCTGACTCACTCTCTCTCTCTCTCTCTCTCTCTCTCTCTCTCAAACACACACACACTCTCTCTCTCTCTCACACACACACACACACATATATATATATATATATATATATTTACATAATATTTATTATAAATTAGTTTTTGCATCCAACTAACTTTAAATAAGTGGTAGGATCAGTAAAACATCTAAGCCAAACATGCCAAGTTGAAAATACTTAATTTTCTAAGTAAATTCATCAAAGCAAGACGATATCTATTTAAAATAAAAAAGAAGATATCTAATAAAATATCTTATTTGGTTGAACTAAGAAAATAAGAAAAATTTGTTTAAAAGAACATGGACCTTGGTTTTGAAACTTGAAAACTGTTTTTAAATTCAAGTCGCTTTAAATAAGAAAAAAAATGTATTGTCTCAAAAAATCTTGTGTCAAGTTGTAAGTAAATGCAGCTTAACTGAGTCAAAGCAAAAAGACAAATCAGAATTTTAAGTTGAGTAAACAGAATTAATTTTTAAGTATAGCTGTATAAATATAGTTTTATAGGACACAGTATAACTGTCAACTGCAATGCATGCTGGGAACTCAAACACACTTAACACTTCAGCAAATGTGTTTAGTTTGTAATTCTTTGTTCAGTCAACTGAGTTTGACCAGTTAGAAAGCATTTGGAGATTCTGTTTGATCTCATGGTCTTCTATTGATATAATAGTATTTGTGACTCAAAAGGTCCCATAAACTGGAAAATATGTTGCTTTTTACAATGTGGGAATCCGTGAATGACCTTCAGCCCATGCTCACGTGATCTTGAACGACCAAACAGAAGCTCTTCGGGTTTGGCGTGGGAATTACGGCTGAAGTGGATGAATGCATGAGCCGGAGGAAGAGCTGGGCGTTTAGGGTTGTCCATATTTTCTTAATGAGTAATGGCTGTGTTTTGGGTGTAACGTGCAATAAACCAATCAGAGTCTCATCTCCCATTCCCTTTAAGAGCCAGTTGCGCTCGTGCCATGGCAGATTCGCTATATTTACACGGCGGAATTTGCAAGCGCAAAGACTGAACGCATCTCCAGAGATGAAACAAAGCTGCTCATGCGCTAGCAAATAGGTAGCCTAATTCTGATACATGCACTGACTATCCATTATGACATGTAGGCATTTTAATATTTATGTAGCCTACACAATAAGAATCTTTTACATTGCAATCTTTTAATTTTTAATATTTGGCATGTTTGTGTGCTGCTGTGTGTCCCTGTGTGTGTAATAAGCAGAGTGTATATGCGTTGTGGACCCGCCTATAGGCGTATATTACTAACACACTCTTTAAATAACAAAAACTACTGCGCCATTGACTTTAGACCAGGCTTTTGTTGGTCAATGGCGCAGTCCGTTTCAGTTGCCTCAAAATAGCATCGCGCCAGTGATGCGCCTGAACACTGTTTTCAGACCAGCACGCCCATGAGCGCACAAATGAGTGCACAAATGAGCGCAAATGCATTTGCTATTTAAACAACGTGACGCTGTATGTGAAAATGACAACTGCGTCGGGCTGAAACTAGCAAAAAACACTTGTGTCGCACCTGGCACCGCATTGCGCTGGATGTATGATAGGGCCCACACACACACACACACACACACAGAGACGCACACACACACACACACACACATACTTAGACACACACACACTCAGACTCAGACACACACTCACACACAGACTTAGACACACACATACTCAAGACAGACACACAAACACACACACACACACACACTCACACACACACACACAGACACACACACGCACACACACACAGACACACATACTCAGACACACACACACACACGCGCACAGACACATACACACACACACACACTCACACACACACACACAGACACACACACTCACACACACACACACAGACACACACACTCACACACACACACACACACTCTCACACACACACACACACACACACTCCACCGTTTCTCTTAACTTGCAGCGATGTATAAGAAACGGTTAGTTAGTGGTCAGGTTTTGGTTGGTTAACTTTTGACTTCTGTGTGCAAAAAGCATCTTTGTCCATTGATATCAATGTCTAGTTTTTTGTCATCATTATAATATTATTTAAAGATTACAGCAACGTTTCTTACAACATTATTCTAACTTTATTGTTACCCAAAATATAACGTGATTTAAATGTTTATTTTAACAATCTAAGAAAGTTAAAGTGTCCAGTTTTCTTGTTGTGATTTAAAGGCTACAAAAACATTTCTTAGAACGTTCATCAAAAAATATTACAACGCAACATTTATTTTTAGTATTGTAAGAACGTTAAAATGTTTTTGTTGTCATTATAATGTTATTTAAAGGTTACAAAATCATTTATTAAAACTTTATTCTATCTTTAATTTCTTCCAAAATATAACATTATTTAAATAAAAAAAAAGTAATATTCTGAGAAACATAAAATGGCCAGTTTTCTTGTCATTTTAGAACGTTAATGAAGGTTACAAAAACATTTCTTAGGGGCCGTTCACACAGTATGCGTCTTTGCATCTTAAAACGTAAGACGCAGCGCTCAGAAACGGGGTTTTTTAAAAAAGAGAGCGCCTCTTAAAATATAAACAAATAAAACAGTTGCCCCGCCTCCGGGGTCTTCTGATTTGTCCACTGTTAATTAATAAAGTTAAAAGAACGCTCCTTAAACATTACTTTAAGAACGTTTTGTCCTAACATTAAGAAACATTAGTCATGAGAACGGTCATTCTTACAAAAACATTATTAATACGTTGTTCATGGAATGTTTTATTTCTGAAACAAATTTGCAAAGATATAAAATGGAATGTTCCCTTAATGTTTGCATAACCAAAAAAAAATAAAAATATGGGCGTTTTGAACATTCAGAAATAATGTTTTTATAGCATAATGGGAACATTAGCACAACGTACTTAGAACATATCTTTGATCGCTGGGAATTATACTGTGCTCTAAGAGTACTGTACTGCATATACTCTTTTTGTGAATTAATACTACATGCTTTTGAGTGAATAGGCAAGTTTTGCACGTCCTGTTACTGTGAACTCCACATTTCAGTTGATTTAATTTACTCTACTCAGCAGTTCTTCCTACCGTATTGAGAGAAATGTAGTAGTACATTGTGAACTCATGTTTGTGCTTAGTGATGCATTTATAAATTGAATGGCCAAACGGATTAGATATTGATTATTAATCACTCCAAACCCTTTATATAAACCCCTCTCGCACATCTGCCATGTTTGTAGTTTTTGTTTTGCATTTTTTAATTGTGTTTGCTACATAATTAATTATGTAGTAATTATTAATGAATATGTTAATGAATAATAATATATTAAAATAATTAAAATAATATATGAATTAATTAATTTTATAGTTTATTAAAAAAATTTAAAAATATTTTATTTGTTTAGGTTATATTATATTTAAATATTAATATAAAAAAAATAATATTGCACTAATTCAACCAAAAATTTAAATACCAAATGGAATAATGTAAAAATTAAATGAAAATAAAGTCATTATTTAAACTGGTGATGTTCTAATTCTGTATGACCTAATTAAAAATAATAATAATAATGATAATAATAAGTGACTATCTTCAAGCTTTAACAATAAATATGCAAAAATGTCAGATTTTTTGCATATAACTTGTGCCATATTTTATACAAAGCGACAGCGTTTGGTGCAAAACAAACCGAAATTCTATATATTATTTAGTGACATTGGTCGTTGCTCCGCTGTGCATGAGACTGTTTAAAGGTTTAAATAGTATATATTTATGTTTAATATATTTTTGCAATAGACTGATGTGAATGTGGGTTGTAAATGTACTTAAAATGATGCAACAAATCAGTATCCAATGCAATAAAATCTACATAATTTCATATATCCTTCAGTCTTGGGGTGAAATACGACTCTGATAGTTTTCGTGATTTTCACACCAGTTTGCTTTAGGTCTGAAGTTTTTTAAACGCAAACAGTTCCAGCTCGTCATGTTGTTCATGTGTGTTCGTGAAGCAGGGATTTAACTGTGTCTGGCAGGAGTTTCTGAAAGAGAAATCTGAGCTGGAGACGACTGGAAAACCACTTATATTCACACTAACCCTGAATGTGTGGGTGTGTGTGTTTGTGTAAGAAACCCGCCGTCTGCTTTCTCTCGTCTCGAGGAGCGTCGCTTCAGGCGCTGTGTCTTTGTGCACGGATTTATTCGCTGGTTCTGGAGGGGACGCTAGCAAAGGTCAAAGGTCGCATTGGACATCCCTCAAACAAACGGCGCATTGTACAGCCTCATCCGCTCCCGAGCGTCTGAGGTCAGATCCAGCTGTTCCAGGATCAGTTCTAACAGGATTGGTCTCCCTGAAGCGCAGCTGCTTCTGATTCAGCAGCAGATCTCAGACGTCTGTGTTTCTCTGTTGCTCTTTCTCTTCTCACCACAGGCCAAACATGAGACATATTCTCCCTGAAATCTGGAGAAAGAAAAAAGAGATGATATTTTGCACGAGGCATAAGTCGCAAATTTTCATGAGTATTAAACATGAAACTCATTTTACTTTCTAATGCAATGTTCACTGGTTAATCAGGATATCCAGTTACAAAAGAAGAAGAAGGGATTTTATCCGTCAGGAATTGATTGGATGCTGAAAAATATGGGAGAATGTTAAAAAAAGTTATATCTAACCTGATAAATAAATAAGATTTTAATGGACAACTGTAAGTATTCAACAGAATAAATGCATTATTTTCATAAATGTATTACAGTGATAACAATTAGATTTTGGAGGTGCTTTATTATCATGAAGATAATGCCAAATAATGCAAAATAGATCATTAAACCTACCCCTTACAGGAAACTTTTTGCATTGTTAGATTTTCAAAAAATTCATTCTGTGTGCTTTATTAGCTTGCTTACCCGTGGGGACCACAATTTAGGTCCCCACCGTGACATGAGTCCCCATGAGTCTGTGTGTATTCAGGGTTAAGTCCCCACCAGAATAGAAAATCAGGTACACACTCTCACATACACACACACACATCTGTATGCAAATGTACACAGCTTGTGAATATTCTTTACGCACACACACACACACACACACACACACACACACATCTGTGTGCAAATGTACACAGCTTGTGAATATTCTTTACGCACACATATAGTTGGTGAGAGTCGTGGTCAGTTATCTCTGGGTCACACATTCATCCTTTCCTATTACGACGGACACTGCAGTGAAATAGACCAATACATCAGTGTCACACGGCCATGAGTGTGTGTGCGCTCTCCAGCACAGAAACACACACACACTTCATATGAAGAGACACACCGGCTCATATTTCCTGCGGATGTAATCTGTGTTTGTTTCATATGTCTGTCTGTCTGTCTGTCTGTCTCTCTCTCTCTCTCTCTCTCTCTCTCTCTCTCTTCATAGGGAGATATAGAGGCAGTCTGCTTTGACACAGCACACACAAATGTTGGGTAAAATGGCTTCTTTATAATTAAACTCGACTTTTTTGATTGTTACTTTGCCGTATTGATGTATTTCCTTCTGCTTATTGCAATGCATTCTGGAATTGCCTAATCGGTGATGGATTCATGCAATGCTGCCTTTTGATTCTGGCCAAAAGAAGTCAAAATGATGCTATTTGCCTTTACAGGAAAAACAAGAAAAGCAGAATAAAATAGTCTGAATAACAGTAATAAATATTATACAAATATAATAATACAATTTATACAAATATAGTAATATATTTTTTAAATAATTAGAATTATTTTATATATTTTTAATAATTTTTTTAATTGCAATTTTTGTAACTTGATGTACATACAATTTAATTAAATATATTTTATGTAATATATAATTTATGCATATGATGCATTATATGATGATGTGTAGAGAATGCGCAAAAGCAGAATAAGAGTCTGAAAAGTACTCATAAAAATAATACAAATATAATAATACAAATTTTAAAATACATTTTGTAATTACTATTATTGTATATATTTTTAATTATTATAATTATTATAAATGAATGACAATGTCAGGATTCTTGACGGTTTGTGTGTGTTTTGCTCGCCGTGACCCAGTTTCTCCCTCTTGTTGATTGTATTAATTTGATTCCAGGTGTGTCTCCTTAGTCCCCTCGATTAGTCCCTCGTTATCCTGTGTTTATAAGCCCCAGTCCATTCAGTTAGTGTTTGTCGGGTCTACAAGTTATGTTCGTGTGTCATTCCTCGTTCCTGTTGTGGATTTCCCAGTGTTTGTTCATTAAAAGACTGTTTAACACTTCTCCGCGTCTGCTGCGTTCCTTCCGGCAGCGAACCGTGACAGAAGACCTGACCAAAACAGTTAACTCCGTGTCTACCCTCTGTTTTTGTTTTCTGTATTTTACCCAGTGTTTTTTGTTTACGTTGTTCCATGGATTCCCTCTCCATCAAGTTCACCGCCCTAGCCCGCAAGGACCTCTCCCTCTTGGAGTATGCGGTTGAGTTCAGCCAGCTCGCCGTTTTAACAGCGGTCGACGACGCTGCGCTGAACTCACTGTTCTGGATCGGGGCAAACTACTACCGTCCCGTTGACCTCCCAGACACCAACGGACTATGCTGGAGGGAAGCAATTATCCAGTGTCTGGAGAGCATTTATCCCTGATCCGGAACACGGCCAGACCCAATGCCCAGGCCACCATCTCCCCACTGCACGGAGCGAGAGCCCGAGCCCACCGCTGATGGAGAGCCAAAGCCCGTCGCGATTGACGAGCCATCACCCAGGAGAGCAACAGAGCTGAGGATCACCACAGAGTCAGAGCCTCACGGATCGTCAGACCAGGTGCGAGAGCTGGCTACAACGACCGCCACGAGGGAGAGAGAGAGACCGTGAGAGCTGCGCCGTGGCTGAGGGGGAGCTATTTTTGGATCATGGGCTGTGTGACTCCGAAGGAGAGAGGGCTCCCGTTCCTGAGTTCAGCCCTGAAAGCCCGGAGGCTCACAAATGCCCGCCCTTCCGCCCACTCCTGCCTCCTCCACCGCTGTCGTCTGGCAGCCCCTCTGCCCACCTTCAGCCCACAATCTATACGGTGCGAGCTCCACGGGACTGCCATCCTCCAGCGTCGCCGTGGCAGGAGTATCCCTTGACTCCACCTCTTACCTCTAAGCTCCGGACTCCTCCTTGGCCCGTTGACCCGTCAGCTCTCCGCCATGGCCCATCAGTCCACTGGCTCCACCGGGCTCCCTCGTCCCTCTGGCTCCGCCTTGGTCTGGTGTCGACCATCCTGCGCCTCGTCCCTCCGGCTCCGTCAGGCTCCTTCATCCCTTCGGCTCCTCCTCAGTCCTCTGCCGCTCCGGCTTCACCGGAGCCATCTGGATCCCCGTCTCTGCCTTGGTCACCGGCACCATCTGCTCCGCCTTGGCCCTCCGGATCCTCCCCATCGCCCTTGCTCATCGGTTCTCCGTCTCTGCCTCAGGCTCCTCCGATTGCTCGGCCCCCTGGAGTCATCAGCCCTTCCTCCACCATGGCTCCTCCCTCCGTCGGCTCCACCGTGGGTTGAAATTATGGCATCGCCGGCTCCAAGCCCCTCTTGTCTCCTCCTTGGCTCCTTCCTCCTGCATTACCCCCCTGGAATTTGTCTACCGGCCCCCTTCCGGGTGTCCGTCCTCCTCCGGAGCCTCTTTTCTAGTTCCCACCCGCCCCTCGCCATGTTGGTTCGCGCCTTCCGGGAGGGGGCGTAATGTCAGGATTCTTGACTGTTTGACTGTGTGTTTTGCTCCCCGTGACCCAGTTTCTCCCTCTTGTTGATTGTATTAATTTGATTCCAGGTGTGTCTCCTTAGTCCCCTCGATTAGTCCCTCGTTATCCTGTGTTTTTAAAAGCCCCAGTCCATTCAGTTAGTGTTTGTCGGGTCTACAAGTTATGTTCGTGTGTCATTCCTCGTTCCTGTTGTGGATTTTCCCCTCTGTTTGTTCATTAAAAGACTGTTTAACGCTTCTCCACATCTCCTGCATTCCTTCCGGCAGCGAATCGTGACAGATATATAATTTTAATGGAATATATATTTAATATAATATATATAATTTATAAATGATCTGATACATTTACAGGACATGCCTATGATGCATTAAAATGCTCTTTAGATAGTCAGCAAAACAAAATAAAATTATGTCTATATTAATATATATTATATTATAAATAAATATATTTAATATATAAACATAAAAAGAAATTCTGAAATATATACATGCATGTGTGTGTATTTATATACACATAATAAATATACACAGTACACACACATATATTATGTAAACAAAAACTTTTATTTTGGATGCGATTAATCACGATTAATCGTTTGACAGCACTAAAAACTAAAAATGTAAAAATAATAATAAATAAAATAAAAAGTAATAAAATAATAAAAATAATAATTAAAAAAGTCTGAAAAAGAGTGATGCTGTCTATGAAGTGCACTCCAGTCACTTCTGAGGTTGATTGAAGTGATGATATCTAGGAGGCAGACAGTGAGTGAGCTTACTTGGTTTTGGAACAGAGTCACTCTGCACTTGTTTTTCATTCTCTAGTTGAAGCACATGGTTCAGTGAACTCAGAGAGAGAGAGAGAGATGCTCTACAGGCCGTCACACACACCCACCCACACACACACACACACACACACACACACCCACTCACACACACACACACTCACACACACACACTCACTCACTCGCTGCCCCCTGTCCTGCTGGCTAAATATCAGTCCTCTGAGGCATTCGTTTGGAACGCTTTGGAGATGGAGTGATAAAATCCAGGAGAGAGAGAGAGAGAGAGAGAGAGTTCAGTCTCTCCAGAGTGTTTTCTGTGTTTTTTTCTCTCACAGTGGGAAGAGAGACCAAAGGTAAACATCAGCGACGCGTCAGGGTGGAAAACACACTCATTTATTTTTCATCTTTTCATTTTTCATCCTCCTCATTCAATTATCCGTTTGCTGTCACCGCTGGAAACCACATTTAGTGATTTTCAGCCGAGTGAGTTTGCCGGAAACATCAGCTTTTTGAGGATTCACAAACATACAGATGAATATCAGTGTTTCTGCAGGTCCACACTTCCAAACACGGTAAAAACGTGGTACTTCATTAGAAAACAACTGCCTACCAAACACTCATACTCTTACAATAGAGTTGATTTTAATGCCACTAAATATCTTTCAGGTTGTATATGTTAAAATAAAACACAAAATATGTATTCATATAACAAGGTAAAGTAAATTAAATGTAATACTTGTGTATTAAATATATTAATTATAAAATCTATACATTTAAATGTAAATTAAATATATATTTACACACATTTTATAGAAATGTAAACTTATTTGTATATTTTTATTAAATTAATCGTTAAATTATTTATGAAATGTGTATATATATATATATATATATATATGAATAAACACACAGACACACACAATTTCTAGTATAAATATAGTATATTTGTGTGTAAATATATGTATATATGACAGAAAATTATTTCTTCAATTTTAAAATATAAATGTTTAAATATAAGTTTATAAATTTAATTTAATATATATAAAATAACCACTATATACAGGTATATATATATATATATATATTCCATTCTACTACTGTGATGTTCATTTAATTATTATTATTGTTATTATATATATATATTTTTTTTTATCTTTTTGTACATGTATAATAAGCTTTGGCAATATTGTATCATTTACAGTCATGCCAATAAAGCAATTTTAAATTGAATTGAATATAGTTTACATTTAAATGTGTGTGTGTGTTTATTTATAAAATATATACATTTAAATTGACATAAATTTTACATATTTCATTTATAAAATATACTACATAAAAAAAACCTTCAGACTATACTGGGTTATCATGCCAGTTAGAAATGTAGAGTTGGGTGTTTTTTCCTGGGTTAAAGTTATTAAGATTCTGACTGTGAGACGTTCAGAAGTCAGACAGTCAGCGGTCAGACTTGTTTTAATATGGAAATAATATGGAAAAACGGCCCCTTTCATAAGAAACACAGTAAAAGCCTCCTGACCCCGAGAGAAAGAGCGTTTAATGCTTCCGCTCCAGTCCTCATCAGTCTGGTTTCTGCTGGTCTGGAGTTTTGCGCTGGATCTGGCTCGAGGTGACATGAGGCCATCTTCTGTGGAGCAGCCGCGTTATTAACGGTTGTTTTACTCGGTGCAGGCCATGAGGAATCCATCGGCCCGGTTAAACAGCTCAGATGTGACCGTAGTGCCTTCAACGCGCCACTTAAACTAAAACTACCCAAAAATATTTCCACTTGTTACTCCTCTCTCCCTCAGGCCGAACACACACTCACACACTCGGTGTGATCGATAATATTGATCGCTCTAATCATTCTGCAGATATAGGGCTTTCTGATAAACCTGCCACTGCTCTCGCCGTAAATATTCCGCGCTCACGAGAGGAAGGAAATGAAAGCTGCTCTGCGTCGTATTTCCTCTAGATTGTGTTTGTTTTCTTGTGTAATAATCAATGCGTTCAGGACGGATGTGAGCTATGAGCATCATTTCTCTCTCGATCACACATTCATGAAGGATCTTCACACGCATTGTGCTTCATTTGGAGATAAACCAGATGAACTAATAGTCCGTTCAATAATCGTGTATGACTCTAATCCGATTGGCTGCTCGTTCTGTGTTTTGTTCTGTGCAGGTTTTTATCTGCAATACTGTAATCGAATGCCGTTTCCAATGTATCAGATTCATAAAATTACACTTTGAGTATAAAAGCCCATTTCTGCTAGACAAGGAAATAAAGTATCCCTTGGTAAATAATCATTATGACAGAAAATCATGATTATGAGATAGAAGTAGAAATTATTAATTTAAAACATCAAGGTCAGAAATATGAGATGCTAGGCATAATTATTAGATGAAACATTTATTATAAGTCAAAATGATGAGATAGTAAATAATAATTATGAAACAAAAGATCTAAATTATGGCAAAGTTATAATTATGACAAAAAGTCACAAACATGAGAAGTCATGAAATATCTAAATTATGAGATACTAGTTCATAATTATGAGATTAAAGGTCAAAATTTTGTCATAAAGTTATAATTATGACATAAAAAATGACAAACATGAGAAGTCATTAAAACAGGTAGAAATTATGAAAAAAAAAATATATAATTAAAAACATCAAGGTCAGAAATATGAGATGCTAGGCATAATTATGAGATACAGCGTTTATTATAAGTCAAAGTGATGAGATAGTAAATCATAATTATGAAACAAAAGATCTAAATTATGACAGAAAGTTATAATTATGACATCAAAAGTCACAAACATGAGAAGTCATGAAATATCTAAATTATGAGATACTAGTTCATAATTATGAGATAAAAAGACAAAATTATGATGGAATGTTATAACTATGACATAAAAAGTTACAAAAATGTAAAGTTAAATAAAGTCATTATTATAAAGAAATTAAGAATAAAGAAATTATTAATACCTGATATATTCATTATAAAAATTCCCATGGAGTTTTAAAATTTTATTAATGTACATTTCTTTACAGAAAAAAAACGTTGAGGGAGTGAATTAAATTGAAATATCTTGATTTTTAGGTTATTTTAGTGCTATTAATGCATTATTAAAATATTTTAGTACTGTAGTTTTATATGTATTATATATAAATATATTTATAAATATTATAAATATATGTATTGTTTGTAATAATTATTTATAAATCAAAATCTTTGATTGTTTATTTATTTTAATATTTTAATTGTAATCAAATTATTTATTTAAAAAAAAATCTATTACTTTAATTAATTACTATTAATTCATAAATTAATTATTTAGTTATTGCCTTTTTGCATAATCTTTCTCTAAAATATTCTCCCTGTTGTTTATGATTTACTGGATAAGGATTAAGAATTTTAAAAATATGTTTTTTACTCACAATTTCTGTCCAATTAATTTTTTAGAGCTTGGCATCTATGTTCATCTAAATTACATTTTATTTTAAAGAAAAAAAAATATTGAGGGGGGTAGTATTTTAATTCTTTAATTCTTGTTTTGTCTTATTGTAATTGATTTTCAGTTTCTTGAGGCTCTAGCTTGTGTCTGTGAGTGTGATGAACTCAGGATTATTCTTGTGTTTCTCTGCTGTTCGGTGTTGATCTCTCTTGATTTCTCTGTTTAAACACCTGCTCTGCTGTCTGGCTCTGGCTCTCTCTGGCTCTCGTGGTCTTTTGCCAAAGTAATTACACACTATGAGGTGAATGGTGCTTTCACACTCTCATTCTGCTGTATCCAGAAGGATGAAGCTGCTGTGTGTGTGTGTGTGTGTGTGTGTCTCATATGTGATGTATGTTGCACTGTGGGATCTGATGCTCACTCTACAGGTGGCAAATCATTATGCAGAGCTGTCTGTCTGTCTGTCTGTCAGATGGTGAGTGATCATTCAAGCACAAAGCAGCCACTTTACAGTTCAGCACACACACACACACTCATACACACACACTCATACACACACTCACACACACTCACACTCACACACACACACACATACACACACTCACACACACTCATACACACACACACACACACACACGCACACAC
>JADLZM010003318.1:737548-764618 GCA_018148995.1 Sinocyclocheilus maitianheensis
GTGTGTGTGTGTGGGTGTGTGTGTGTGTGAGTGTGTGTGTGTGTGTGTGTGTGTGTGTGTGTGTGTGTGTTTAATTAGTCTTTTTTTAACCTGTTTTCCAGTAAAAACTAAAAAATTACTAATGCTGTAAAAATATCTATTAATTTCAGAAGCAAAAAATACTTAATGAGTTTTTAATGAGTCTTTTTTGTTTTCCAGTAAAAATGCCTAAACATGCTAAAAAAGAGAGACATTTACTTGACTTATTAATGAGTTTTTATATTTTTCAATACAAGTATATAAAAATATATCTTTTTTTCCTAGATGCAGTATTTTAGGATTTTTATATACAGTGCTTATTTAACATAAATACTACTTTTGGTTAATATGGTAAAAACACAAAATAATATATATGTATATAATACACACAGGTACATGTCATTTAAATTCATTGAAAGGAAATGTCTATAATGTCAGTATGAATATAAATGCTTCTCTCTGGTGATTGTGTGTCTCTCATCCGCTGTGAATGTGTTTCCGTCTCTCTTCACACTCGTTTGACTCTGTTTATCTGCCTCTTCACACACTGTTGTGTTTCTCTTCTCTCCTTTCTGTTGCTTTCAGCATCTTTCTTTCTCATTTGTCTTCACTCTCCACAACAAAACCTCATTCATTCACATTTCTCTCTCTTCTGTATTTCTTTCTCTCCTTCATTTTCTTTCTGGGTCGCAGTTTTGCTGCTAAATGTGATTTCAGAGCCGAAGTTAAAATGTCCCGGAGAAACACATAAACCGTTTAAAGAGAGAGAAACTAACGGCGAGCGGCTGCTTTATTCACGGGACGGACGTTAGTCAGGCTCGGATGTGTTAAATTGATCAAAAGTGCCAGTAAAGACATTTATAATGTTCCAAAAGATTTCTACTTCAAATAAACGCTGTTCTTTTGAACTTTCTATTCATCTGTGAATCCTGAAAAAATACAATGTATCACGGTTTCCACAAAAATATTGTGCAGCACGACTGTGTTCAACACTGATAATAATCAGAAATGTTTCTCGAGCAGCAGATCAGCATATTATACTGATTTCTGAAGATCATGTGACACTGAAGACTGGAGTAATGATGCTGAAAATACAGCTGCGCATCACAGAAATACATTACAGTTTAACAGAGATTCACAGAGAAAACAGCTGTTTTAGATTAGAATAGTATTTAACTATTTTTACTGTTATTACTGTATTTTTATCGGCTGTCTCTGATGTCTCCATCCACACACTCATGACTGAAGTTGAATCATTATTACATGTGTTCAGTGTCAGTCAGACTAATGAATTCATCAGGTAATGAAGAGGCGGATCAATCAGCTGATCAAATACAGTTCAGTTTATTGACGTGAAAATATCTGTAGATTGGTGTTACTGCAGTGTTACGAGCGAGTTTCCTCTGTGGACTGACCGCCGGAGCCGTTTCCCATTTGGGGTCACTGTAGGGGTCTGATACACACACACACACACACACACACACACACACAGGTTTAGATCTGAGGTTGTGGGTATTTTCTCTGCATGAGGTTCAACAGGGTAAATTATTCTCTGCCCTTCTTCCATCATCCTGAAATTACCCCTCCATCCCCCGCTGATACACCACACACACACGCTCACACACACACACACACACACACACACACGCTCACACACACAAACACACATACACACATACACACACACGCTCACACACACACACACACGCTCACACACACACACTCGCACACACACTCACAATAACACACACACTCACTCTCACTCTCACACACATTTTTATTTTGTTTTGTGGTTTGTTTTTGTGAAAAGTGGGGACTCTCCATAGGCGTAATGGTTTTTATACTGTACAGACCGTATATTCTATTGCCCTACACCAACCCTACCCCTAAACCTACCCCTCACAGGAGACTTTCTGCTATTTCAGATTTTCAATACACTCCATTCTGTGTGATTTATAAGCGTTTTGAAAAGTGGGGACATGGGGTAATGTCCTGAAAAGTCACCTTCTCCTTGTAATACCTATGTTATACCTTTGTCATTATACACATTTATGTCCTCATTTGTCACAAAAACGCGCACACAAACAAATCAGAGCATTCATAAATAGATAGTGAAACAAACGCAGGCTGTGTTCCTCCGATAAACATAAGATATGAAAGATCATAACAATGAAACATCGGCGCGGCGTCTCGGCATCTGCTGATCGTCTCTAGAGAGAGAAATAAACTCAATCACAAGCTGCTCTCGTAGCAGCACTTTAAAATTGATTTAATATTTATTTACTGTAAGAGCAGCCGGGTCCTTTGATTTACTTTTGACTTTCATGGCGGCTCTGTGATGTGTAGAATTTAATCAAACTCTGAATGAGCGAGAGAGAGAGTTTGTGCCATCGCTTCGACTCTCACACTCTCTTGACAGATCGAGAGACAGAAAGAGAGAGAGAGAGAGAGATTCTTGCCAATAAAGCACATGAATCTGATCCTCGTTCACACTGCAGATAAATACAGATGTCACTCCTGTTCTGATGCTGATTCATGTGTTTACACACACTTCACTCAAACACAATTCACTCCTGAAAGATTCAGATGCTGAACAACTCCATTTCTATTACAGTAACAGCTCTTTTAAAAGGACATTCCTGTCTTCATATGAAGTGTTTTCCTGGAATACACAAGCTTATATTTTTGGTGAATGAAGAAATGGATCAAACACACGTTTACATTTCTGTGAAACGCCAAAAAAAAAAAAAAAAAAGGCTCATAACACTTCAAAAAATTATTATATTTATTATTATATTTATAATGTGTTGTTGGACAGCGAGACGAAACTGTGTTTGAGAATTCAAAACAAACACAAAACAATAATAAATAAAAACAATCTAACTAAAACACTTACTCAAATATGAACATGTCAAATTAAAATAATAAAAAAATGTACTCTGAAAACAATCAAAATAAAACAACTAATAAAAATTTATAAAATTCTATATATGTCAAATGAAAATATTTTTTTTTAATAAAAACAATCTAAATAAAACCCTTCCTAAATTTAAATAAATCCTAAATGTCAAGTTAAAATAAATGTTTTTTTTAAATAAAACAAATCAAAATAGAACACTTAGTAAATGTGTTAAATACTATAAAAATAATTTTAAAATAAGTCTTTTTTCAGAGAACGGTAACTGTGCAAATGTTTTATTAAATTATTGAAATATTAATTTATTCAGAGTTACTATATCTGGTCTTTAATAATGTTAATAATGTAATTATTTTTACGTCATTCATATAATGTTTTTCCTTCTGTGTTGCTACTTGTTTCGGAACGTTCAGAGAAAATCTAAAAGTAACATTCCCACAATGTTTGGAAAATTATAAAACGGAATGTTCCCTTAACGTTTGCAAAAAAATGTTTTTTAAACATTTAAAAAAACTGAAGGTTTCGGGAGAACATTCAGAAATAACGTTTCCGTAACGTATTGACAATGTTAGTAAAACATTCCTAGAATATAGTTTTGTTATAGTTTAGTTAGTTCTTTCGATTTCAGTGGATTTTATCGAGTAGCTGTGTCAGTTTCCCGCTTTATCAGCTCATAAATATTAATGATGTTTGCTGAAAGGCAACCTTTTTGCTATATCGGTTTGATTATCGACACATCTGTTTGGCAGAGGCTTAAAATCCTTGTTTTATGTAGCCGGCAACAGTTTATGATCTTTGTACTGTGGCTAAGCATAATGGAAAATGAAAATATAATGATTATTTCCCAAAAAGCGCCTCCCTCCCTCTCTCTCCTGCTTCTAATGGTGTGTGTGACATCGAGTGCTGCACACACACACACACACACACACACACACACACATGTGGGTTATTGTAGTGGCTTTTATATCTGATGGCTGTGTTCAGTGTTAATGGCCTCTCATTATGACGGAGTGATTTCAGAGGAAATGAGTGAAGTTTAGAGGAATATCTGCAGCTTTAATGGCTGCTACAGTGAATATGTTGCAGTATATGTCTCTCTCTCTCTCTGATTACAGTATAAGGAACATGATGGCGCTCTTTGTAATTTATTTCTGGTGAGTTATTTACTCCATCTGCTCGCAACAAATGTTTCTACGACTGATACAGGAATCAGTCCCGACACAGCCAACTAGTTCTCAATCAGTCGGGCTTTTCTCATGAAACCAGTTTCTGGAACCAGGGGCACGTTCAAGCTCAAACCGGTGCACAACGTTTTGTTACGGTTTCCGGGTTGAACGACATGTTTCCTGGAAACGGTGTGCAACGAGATACGCTTTCTCTTGTTTGGTGTGTGTGTCCCTACTAGGCCCAATCAGCAGCAGCATGTATATAAACCACGCGGTATTAAAGAGACAGCTGCACAATGTAATTAACATCCAAATAAATTCACAAGAGCAAGTATATTGTTTGCACATGTTTATTTACATTAAAGGCTAAATAACTGAAATAATAAGGGCACAAGTATAGATCTGGAACTTCTTTAAGTCTGTTTAAATATCATTTAGTAATTGCAATGTCTTCTAGTCCATATCCTTTCCTCAGGAAGGTGTGCTAGACACTGATTAATGTAACATAAAAATACTATACATATTTATATATTTTGCTATTGTATTGTGGAGTGACACTTTAATACACTTTTCTATACTCCTCTGATTATATAATGGTAAATATTACAATAGCACAACAACAGTGCTCAGCAATAATGATAAGCCGAATACTCACAATAAAAATAATAAGGTCATATAGATCATAACACAGTGTCGGAGGTACACTCAAAAGGTTCTTCAAGCGATGCCATAGAAGAACCATTTTTGGTTCCACAAAGAAGCATTCAGTCAAAGGTTCTTTAAAGAACCATCTCTTTCATCTCTTTTTTTATAATCTGAAGAACCTTCTTTCACCACAAAGAAGCTTTTGTGAAACAGAAAGGTTCTTCTGATGTTAAAGGTTCTTTATGGAACCATTTAGACAAAAAGGTTCTTCTACGGCATCACTGTGAAGCACCTTTATTTTTAAGAGTGTAAGAAGTGGATTATCCTTCACCTGAAATGTTTGTCTTTTCATCCTGAAATGCGAGGCACATGTTGGATCACAATAATTAGGAACCACAGTTTCCACAAATCTCATTTGATTGGGATGTTCTCTTTTATTCTGGAGGGCGAGGGCAGTGACTGTAACATCGAGCGTGTTTTGCAGTATTAAACACGTATTTATACCAATTTCATCAAGCTCTGAAAATTCTTCAACAAGAACAGAAAGAATGGCCTTCTCAGCTGCCGTAGCTGCAACTCTTGCGTCATCAGAACTGTTCAACGCACCACCGTTTCCGTTTAAAACACGTTTTGCACCGTTTTGTCGGGCCTGAACGCAGCCCAGGACTGATTCTCTACGAGGTATCTGAGTAAAGGAAGGTCTGTAACTTTACCTGAACAGACGTCAGGGATTCACAACCTTTTATGGTGTAAAACCCCTTTGATGTAAAATATTTTAACATGAGATAAAAAAAAAAGTTATTATTTCAATAATTTAATAATGCATTCATATGTTCATGGTTCTCTGATGTTGGGTAATGATCACATGACACGCAGGTAAACAAATAAAATATTTCATCATTTTTAGGAAGAATTTTTATTTTTTATTTTTAATGATTAATTTTATTTGTACAATTATGTGATTTAATTTGTAATACATGTTTTATTTTTTTTGTTATTTATTTTATTTTCACATTTTTATTATTAAATTTTTGTTAAGTGTTTTATTTTGATTGTTTGTATTCTACAATTATTTATTTTATTTTATATTTTTGCTACTGCATTTATTTTTAGTAAGTGTTTTATTTTAATTGTTTTTTTAATGATTTATTTAATATTTTGTGTATTTTTTTTTGATTGTTCTTATTTTATTATTATTTATTTAATTTTTAAATTTTTATTATTGAATTAATCTTATTTTTTTTATTTGCATTGTTTTTATTTTTAAATATTTGTTTAAATTTTTAAATTTTTACGATTGCATTCATTATTAGTAAGAGTTTTTTTATTGTTTCTATTCTTTAATTATTTATTTTAATTTTACATTTTTATTATTTAAGTATGTTTTTTTTTTTTTTTTTTATTAATTTTTATTTTACTTTTTAAGAACATTTTTATGAATTTATTATTAGCTTTTCATTAACTCACAAAGCCCAGTTTGGGAAATCATGATCAACAGCACAAATAAAGTACATTCAGATCTCACATGTGCATTTTAAACTGATTTAAAAACAGCATATTGCTTTTAAAAAATTGTCTATTGTTGCATACTGCAAACTATTTGTTAAAAAGGGGAGGGGCAAGTTCATATAATCCTCCAATCACAGCTCTGTATGCAAATAAACCGCTGCCCACTCCAGAATGCTCCATTATTTATTTACAGGAAGGAATTTTGAGAATCGTGTGTGTGTGTGTGTGTGTGTGTGTGTGTGTGTGTGTGTGTGTGTGTGTGTGTGTGTGTGTGTCTTGAACACATGTACACACGTGTGTGTTGCATATTGTCTGGCAGTCAAATCAAACACACACACAGACAGAGTCTTCCCTGAGCCGTGTGTGTGACTCAATCACATGCACTAGTTCACAGGTTTATGATGTGCTTTTAATTAAGATTCATTAGAACAGATATTTCTCATTAGAGCACAGTCCCCTACAGACCTCCGTGATGAACCTGTCAGTCAAAGCAGCCCTGAGTTCACAGAAACTAACTCTCTCCGTCTCTCTTCACACTCGGGTGGACAGCGAAGCAGCAGAATCACTATAAAACCACTTCTGAATGAGCCTCAGATCTGCTCTTTCGCTCCTAATGTGATGAACGCTAAACTTCTGTAATATGAAGGTTCCTTTCTGGTCAAATGTCTTGTTGAATATAGAAAATGCGTCACATTATGAGAGTAAAATGGCTTGTAAATTACATTAGGCCTGAATCACGAGTGCTGTTTCGACAGCAGAGAGACGTTTAATTAAAGGTTTGTTAATGGAAACTCAGAGGTGACAAACTTAAAATATTGAATTCAAAATTAAATGTTTTATTTAGATTTTTAAAAATACTTTTTTTAATGTAGCTTTACATTTTTAGAATTTATTAAATTTTTACTAAGTTTGTAATTTTGATAGTTTCTCATTTAAATTTAGTTTTTATTTTACATTTTATGGTTCAGTTAAATTTGAAGTGTTTCATTTTGTTTTGTAATTTTTTTTATAATTTATTTTAATTGGACATTTTTAGGATTTATTTGATTTTTAGTATTTTTTTCTTGTGATTGTTTCTATTATAAATTGTTTATTTTAATTTAAAAAATTTTTAGTAAGTGTTTTTTATTTATTTTGTTTTTAGGTATTTCTTTTAATTTTACATTTTTATGATCGAATTCATTTTTAATGAGAACAAGTGTTTTACTTTGATTGTTTCTATTTTAAATGTACTTACTTTAATTGTACATTTTTTAGGATTTATTTCATTTGGAGTATTTTATATATATTTTAAGTATTTGTTTTAATTTAAAAAAATATATTTTTACGATTTAATTAATTTTTTGTGTTTTATTTTGATTGTTTCTATTTTAAAAATATTTATTTCCATTTTTCTATTTTGATTATTTAGTACAATTTTTGTGTTTTGATTTGATTTATTTTAATTTAGCTTTTTAATCATATAATTATTTTTTTGTAATTGTTTTATTTTGATTGTTTCTATTTTAAAATTATTTATTTTAATTTTAAAGAGGACATCAAAATCTGTTTAAAACTGCATGTCAATGTGGCTCAGATTTGACGTTTTGCCCTCAAAAGTAACAATAACAAAGTTTCCTTTTGCATTTATTCCTGGTCAAGTGTCCTGTTAAATATTGAAAATGCATCACTTTATGAGAGTAAAATAGTTTTACATTTAAACTCAGTGTCACAGACATGAATCGCAAGTCATGTAGTTTCACGTTTCGACAGCAGAGAGATGTTTAATTAAAGGTTAATTAATGGGAACTGGAGGTGGAGAATTTACACTTTCAGCTTTATTAACATACAGAGAAGAAAAGGAGAGGCACAAAGGCAAAGAGTGTGACGTTGAGTTGAGTTAGTGAAGCTCAAACACAAGCAGCGCTGATGGAGAAAAGCAGCGTGTGAGTTTTCAGAGTTTCACAGTCTGACGAATAATTACATTAAGCGTGAGACTGAGAGTGAAACAATCACGGCTCTCCAGAGAGAAATTCAACTCCCACTGCTTCAGTTTGCAGTTTCACTCGCTACACACATCAGTTTCTTGAGCTCCGGCTGGCATGATCCTCCAGATCAACATTTACATCAATGATGGTGCAGACAGTTTCACATGCTCATCATCAGGAGCTGCTGGTTTTGAACACTATGATCATTGATTGTGATTGACAGATGATGACCATCATCACAGACCTTCAGATTCATTTCAATTATGAAGCAACAATTTAAAGTTTGTGACTAAACAGCTATTTATGTACATTTACATTTAGTCATTTAGCAGACGCTTTTATCCAAAGCGACTTACAAATGGTGACAATAGAAGCAATCAAAACCAACAAAAGAGCAATGATATGCAAGTGCTATAACAGGTCACAGTTAGCTTAATGCAGTACATGTAGCAAGGTTTTTTTCTTATTATATAATAAATAAAAAGAAAACAGAATAGAAAAAGAATAGAGCAAGCTAGTGTTAGCTTTTTATTTAAAGAAAACAAGCTATTAGTAAATGAATAGAGTGCAAGTCTAAAAGGGGCAAGTAAAAAAAAAAAATAAAGAATAGAATTAGAATAGAGAGTGTTAGAGTTTGAGGGTCAAATAAAGCTGGAAGAGATGTGTTTTTAGCCGATTCTTGAAGAGTTAATGTAAACAGTTAATGTAAAAGTCTGTGAAAGTGATTTTGTGTCTCTTTGAGATGAACAATAAAGCGACGTTCACTTGCAGAACGCAAGCTTCTAGAGGCACATAAGTCTGAAGTAATGAATTTAGGTAAATGAGTGCAGAGCCAGTGGTGGTTTTGTAGGCAAACATTAATGCCTTGAATTTAATGCAAGCAGCTACTGGTAGCCAGTGCAAACTGATGAACAGAGGTGTGACATGCGTTCTTTTCGGTTCAATACAGATTAATCTTGCAGCGGCATTTTGGATTAATTGTAGAGGTTTGATAGAAGTGGCTGGAAGACCTGCCAAGAGAGCATTGCAATAGTCCAGCCTGGACAGAACAAGAGCTTGAACAAGGAGTTGTGTTGCATGTTCCCAAAGAAAGGGCCTGATCTTCTTGATGTTGAATAAAGCAAATCTACAGGACCGGGCAGTTTTAGCAATGTGGTCTGATAAATTCAGCTTATCATCAATCACAACTCCAAGGTTTCTGGCTGTTTTTGAAGGAGTTATGGTTGATGAGCCTAACTGGATGGTGAAATTGTGATGAAACGATGGGTTTGCTGGAATCACAAGCAGTTCCGTCTTAGCCAGGTTGAGTTGAAGGTGATGGTCCTTCATCCAGCAAGAAATGTCTGTTAGACATGCTGAGATGCGAGCAGCTATCGTCGGATCATCAGGATGGAATGAGAGATAGAGTTGAGTGTCATCAGCATAGCAGTGATATGAAAAGCCATGTTTCTGAATGACAGACCCTAGTGATGCCATGTAGACAGAGAAGAGAAGTGGTCCAAGAACTGAGCCCTGAGGCACCCCAGTAGTTAGATGTTGCGACATGGACACCTCACCTCTCCAAGATACCTTGAAGGACCTATTTGAGAGGTAAGACTCAAACCATTGGAGTGCGGTTCCTGAGATGCCCTTTGCCAATAGGGTTGACAGGAGGATCTGGTGGTTAACCGTACACTAAATAACGTAGCAATGTACACTAAAAGAAAAAAAAATCAGTAAATTTCACAAATAATTACAAAGAAATGGCAAGAAACTATGGAAGCTTATTTCCGCTACTGAAAAATACAAAACTTATTGTCAGATTCTGGAAGATAAATTCTTCAAACAGTGGTACAAGAGGATGTGGTGCTGGTCCTTCAAGAGTCACTCTCAACGTATCTGTCCATAAAGCCTATAAAAACATTCTTCATGTATTTCACAACACTTCAGCATGTTATTCTTATTAAGTGAGGGTCATTTTTTTTAGGATTTTTTACCCAAGCAAAGTCTCTGAGAACCTGACACCTTTTAATTCTGGAGACTCCAGGAAGGTTGCAGTTCTGAAAAATGGTGGCACTGGAGACTAAATGGTTCCTGATGGTTTCACACCTAATTCTTCACCTTAATTCTTTTGCATTTAACATGTCTTTTTTTCTCCACCTGTTTTTTTCTGACCCTGCTGACCCAATGAGCATTGCGCTGCCCTATGGTCATGCCTTAACTTTGCAAATTCTGTTTTGCATTAGTATTACATTCTTGTCATGGGCATTTAATAATTTTTGACTTTTAGTCTGAGTTAAATCTCTTTTTTGGCTCATTTTATCTGTAAAAGAAAACATGCCTAATAATTCTGCACACCTGAATACAAGATGTTTTTCACTTCCAGCCTTCATGGACAATTATATATCATTTATAAATGATTAAATATAAAATCAATAGTAGTTATTAAGGTTGATGGGGTTTGGAATTGGTCAAATGTGCTTGGAAAAAAAAATGACCAGAATATTAACTTGCCTAATAATTCTGCACACACTGTAAATAAATAAATAAGATCATTGCAATTTTTTAATTAAAATTTCTGACTTTTTTCCTCACAAATCTCACATTCCTTTTTTTTCCTCACAATTTTGTATTGTAAGATTTTAACTTGCAACTGTGAGAAGAGTCAGCAATCATGAGATTAAAAATTGCAATTACGTTCTTTATTTATATTGCACAATTTCGAAAACAAAGTCTGAATTGTGAGATTAAAAAGTCCTTTTTTAATATTTTTTTATACTGTGTCGGTAACACATTGACAAATTTTAAAGTAGAAAAACAAATAGTATTTTAATATAAAATCATATTTATTCATTTATTTATTTCTGTGGCAGAAACATTGACGAACTTTAAGGAAGAAAGACTTAACTAATATTTTAATATAATAATATTTATTTATTTATTTAGTGGCAGTAACACGTTGACAAATTTCGAAATATTCAAGAATATTTTCTTGTAATAATCAATAATCTTAGTTTATTCATGTTATTTTAGTATCATTGAGATACTATTGTAGCCTTTTGTTTATATTTTAAATTAGATTTTACTTTTATATTTTTATTTGAGTTTTAGTTAAAGTTTTAGTGATTTTGTTGTTTTTGTCAAGTTTTTGTGATTTTGTTTTAAATATGTGTGTTTGAGTGTGTGTATATGTGTGCATGTGTTTTGTAGGTTATAAACTGTGGGAGTGGGAGTGTGTGTGTGTGAGAGAGAGAGAGAGAGAGTGTGTGTGTGGGTGTGGGTGTGTGTGTTTTGTAGGTTATAAACTGTGGGAGTGGGAGTGTGTGTGTGTGAGAGAGAGAGAGAGAGAGTGTGTGTGTGGGTGTGGGTGTGTGTGTTTTGTAGGTTATAAACTGTGGGAGTGGGAGTGTGTGTGTGTGAGAGAGAGAGAGAGAGAGTGTGTGTGTGGGTGTGGGTGTGTGTGTTTTGTAGGTTATAAACTGTGGGAGTGGGAGTGTGTGTGTGTGAGAGAGAGAGAGAGAGAGTGTGTGTGTGGGTGTGGGTGTGTGTGTTTTGTAGGTTATAAACTGTGGGAGTGGGAGTGTGTGTGTGTGAGAGAGAGAGAGAGAGAGTGTGTGTGTGGGTGTGGGTGTGTGTGTTTTGTAGGTTATAAACTGTGGGAGTGGGAGTGTGTGTGTGTGAGAGAGAGAGAGAGAGAGTGTGTGTGTGGGTGTGGGTGTGTGTGTTTTGTAGGTTATAAACTGTGGGAGTGGGAGTGTGTGTGTGTGAGAGAGAGAGAGAGAGAGTGTGTGTGTGGGTGTGGGTGTGTGTGTTTTGTAGGTTATAAACTGTGGGAGTGGGAGTGTGTGTGTGTGAGAGAGAGAGAGAGAGAGTGTGTGTGTGGGTGTGGGTGTGTGTGTTTTGTAGGTTATAAACTGTGGGAGTGGGAGTGTGTGTGTGTGAGAGAGAGAGAGAGAGAGTGTGTGTGTGGGTGTGGGTGTGTGTGTTTTGTAGGTTATAAACTGTGGGAGTGGGAGTGTGTGTGTGTGAGAGAGAGAGAGAGAGAGTGTGTGTGTGGGTGTGGGTGTGTGTGTTTTGTAGGTTATAAACTGTGGGAGTGGGAGTGTGTGTGTGTGAGAGAGAGAGAGAGAGAGTGTGTGTGTGGGTGTGGGTGTGTGTGTTTTGTAGGTTATAAACTGTGGGAGTGGGAGTGTGTGTGTGTGAGAGAGAGAGAGAGAGAGTGTGTGTGTGGGTGTGGGTGTGTGTGTTTTGTAGGTTATAAACTGTGGGAGTGGGAGTGTGTGTGTGTGAGAGAGAGAGAGAGAGAGTGTGTGTGTGGGTGTGGGTGTGTGTGTTTTGTAGGTTATAAACTGTGGGAGTGGGAGTGTGTGTGTGTGAGAGAGAGAGAGAGAGAGTGTGTGTGTGGGTGTGGGTGTGTGTGTTTTGTAGGTTATAAACTGTGGGAGTGGGAGTGTGTGTGTGTGAGAGAGAGAGAGAGAGAGTGTGTGTGTGGGTGTGGGTGTGTGTGTTTTGTAGGTTATAAACTGTGGGAGTGGGAGTGTGTGTGTGTGAGAGAGAGAGAGAGAGAGTGTGTGTGTGGGTGTGGGTGTGTGTGTTTTGTAGGTTATAAACTGTGGGAGTGGGAGTGTGTGTGTGTGAGAGAGAGAGAGAGAGAGTGTGTGTGTGGGTGTGGGTGTGTGTGTTTTGTAGGTTATAAACTGTGGGAGTGGGAGTGTGTGTGTGTGAGAGAGAGAGAGAGAGAGTGTGTGTGTGGGTGTGGGTGTGTGTGTTTTGTAGGTTATAAACTGTGGGAGTGGGAGTGTGTGTGTGTGAGAGAGAGAGAGAGAGAGTGTGTGTGTGGGTGTGGGTGTGTGTGTTTTGTAGGTTATAAACTGTGGGAGTGGGAGTGTGTGTGTGTGAGAGAGAGAGAGAGAGAGTGTGTGTGTGGGTGTGGGTGTGTGTGTTTTGTAGGTTATAAACTGTGGGAGTGGGAGTGTGTGTGTGTGAGAGAGAGAGAGAGAGAGTGTGTGTGTGGGTGTGGGTGTGTGTGTTTTGTAGGTTATAAACTGTGGGAGTGGGAGTGTGTGTGTGTGAGAGAGAGAGAGAGAGAGTGTGTGTGTGGGTGTGGGTGTGTGTGTTTTGTAGGTTATAAACTGTGGGAGTGGGAGTGTGTGTGTGTGAGAGAGAGAGAGAGAGAGTGTGTGTGTGGGTGTGGGTGTGTGTGTTTTGTAGGTTATAAACTGTGGGAGTGGGAGTGTGTGTGTGTGAGAGAGAGAGAGAGAGAGTGTGTGTGTGGGTGTGGGTGTGTGTGTTTTGTAGGTTATAAACTGTGGGAGTGGGAGTGTGTGTGTGTGAGAGAGAGAGAGAGAGAGTGTGTGTGTGGGTGTGGGTGTGTGTGTTTTGTAGGTTATAAACTGTGGGAGTGGGAGTGTGTGTGTGTGAGAGAGAGAGAGAGAGAGTGTGTGTGTGGGTGTGGGTGTGTGTGTTTTGTAGGTTATAAACTGTGGGAGTGGGAGTGTGTGTGTGTGAGAGAGAGAGAGAGAGAGTGTGTGTGTGGGTGTGGGTGTGTGTGTTTTGTAGGTTATAAACTGTGGGAGTGGGAGTGTGTGTGTGTGAGAGAGAGAGAGAGAGAGTGTGTGTGTGGGTGTGGGTGTGTGTGTTTTGTAGGTTATAAACTGTGGGAGTGGGAGTGTGTGTGTGTGAGAGAGAGAGAGAGAGAGTGTGTGTGTGGGTGTGGGTGTGTGTGTTTTGTAGGTTATAAACTGTGGGAGTGGGAGTGTGTGTGTGTGAGAGAGAGAGAGAGAGAGTGTGTGTGTGGGTGTGGGTGTGTGTGTTTTGTAGGTTATAAACTGTGGGAGTGGGAGTGTGTGTGTGTGAGAGAGAGAGAGAGAGAGTGTGTGTGTGGGTGTGGGTGTGTGTGTTTTGTAGGTTATAAACTGTGGGAGTGGGAGTGTGTGTGTGTGAGAGAGAGAGAGAGAGAGTGTGTGTGTGGGTGTGGGTGTGTGTGTTTTGTAGGTTATAAACTGTGGGAGTGGGAGTGTGTGTGTGTGAGAGAGAGAGAGAGAGAGTGTGTGTGTGGGTGTGGGTGTGTGTGTTTTGTAGGTTATAAACTGTGGGAGTGGGAGTGTGTGTGTGTGAGAGAGAGAGAGAGAGAGTGTGTGTGTGGGTGTGGGTGTGTGTGTTTTGTAGGTTATAAACTGTGGGAGTGGGAGTGTGTGTGTGTGAGAGAGAGAGAGAGAGAGTGTGTGTGTGGGTGTGGGTGTGTGTGTTTTGTAGGTTATAAACTGTGGGAGTGGGAGTGTGTGTGTGTGAGAGAGAGAGAGAGAGAGTGTGTGTGTGGGTGTGGGTGTGTGTGTTTTGTAGGTTATAAACTGTGGGAGTGGGAGTGTGTGTGTGTGAGAGAGAGAGAGAGAGAGTGTGTGTGTGGGTGTGGGTGTGTGTGTTTTGTAGGTTATAAACTGTGGGAGTGGGAGTGTGTGTGTGTGAGAGAGAGAGAGAGAGAGTGTGTGTGTGGGTGTGGGTGTGTGTGTTTTGTAGGTTATAAACTGTGGGAGTGGGAGTGTGTGTGTGTGAGAGAGAGAGAGAGAGAGTGTGTGTGTGGGTGTGGGTGTGTGTGTTTTGTAGGTTATAAACTGTGGGAGTGGGAGTGTGTGTGTGTGAGAGAGAGAGAGAGAGAGTGTGTGTGTGGGTGTGGGTGTGTGTGTTTTGTAGGTTATAAACTGTGGGAGTGGGAGTGTGTGTGTGTGAGAGAGAGAGAGAGAGAGTGTGTGTGTGGGTGTGGGTGTGTGTGTTTTGTAGGTTATAAACTGTGGGAGTGGGAGTGTGTGTGTGTGAGAGAGAGAGAGAGAGAGTGTGTGTGTGGGTGTGGGTGTGTGTGTTTTGTAGGTTATAAACTGTGGGAGTGGGAGTGTGTGTGTGTGAGAGAGAGAGAGAGAGAGTGTGTGTGTGTGTGTGTGTGTGTGTGAGTGAGTGAGTGAGTGAGTGTGTGTGTGTGTGTGTGTGTGTGTTTTGTAGGTTGTATACTGTGTGTGTGTGAGTGTCAGTGCCAATAATGAGAGAATTCTTATTGCATTGTGCTCATTTAATTAACACTGATTCAAATTGTCGTTTATTAACGAGGGAACCTCAGGATTCATTTTAAATTATCTCCTGCAAAACCCCTTTCTAACCTGTCAACACACTGCATTCACACACACACACACACACACACATACACTCTCTCTCTCTCTCTCTTCATGCGTGACTGTGTGTGTGTGACTGTGAGTGAGTGAGTGTGTGTGTGTGTGTGTGTGTGTGTGTGTGGTCAATTGTTGCCGTCAGCTTTGTTGTTGGTCTGTAATGATCAGAGCAGGAATCTGTGTGGTTCATCTCTGCAGCTACTGACCCTCATACAACCTCATTACAGTCAGAGCACACACGCACACACACACACCCTCACTCGCCCACAGCCAGACACACACACACTCACTCACGCACTCACAGTCACACACACCCACACCCCCCCACACCCCCCCCCACACCCACCCCCCCACACACACACCGTCACACACACACACTCGCGCACTCACACACACCGGCAGAGCGACACACACAGACAGACAGACGCTCACGGAGTCCGCCGCACCCTTACACAAAAACACAGACACACCCACACACACTCACACCCTGACTCACACACACACAGTCACACACACCCACACCCCCCCACACACACACCGTCACACACACACACTCACACACACAAACTCTAGTGCAGTAACTGATCTCTGGTCTCAGGCAATAAGAATAATGATGCATGAGTGGGAAAGTGAGTTTGTGTTTGTTTTGAACTTCATGTCAAGTCTGTAAGCTCTGAGTCTTGAGTTTGGTTTCAAGGTTTGTTCGGTTTAATGTTTGAATTTGACGTTTTCATGTCTTGCTTACAAGCTATGCGTGAATAAAACAGTTTTTGTAACGGCATCAGTATCATGACGCAATGATAAAGAAACAAACTAAACCTGTGATAATCTTCACTCTGTTATTGAGAGTTTTCCACACAAATGCTGCTCGATTTTATCAGGTTAGTCCTGCACCTTGGTAGTGGCTAATGGGGATCCAAATAAACAAATACATTTTTAATAGAGATGTGACCAAATGTGAACATTAAACATTTCAGGAGACAAATAAAACAGGGAATGTTCTCGGAATGTTCTGGCAAGGTTCTCTGATAGTTATGAATAAACATTCTTTCAGGAACATTAATAAAACACCCATTTAATAATGTTACAACAATGTTAGCACAAAAACGTTAAAAAAAAATTGACACTAAAGACTGGTTTTGTGGTTCAGGGTCACAAATGATACAAATGTAACATTCCTTTGATGTTTTCTCTCACGTTCACATAACCAGGAAAAAATGTTTTCAAAACATTTAATGTTTGAACACTCTGACAACATTCATTCTGAATAGCATTTTCATAACTTAATGGGAACATTAGTACAACGTTCTTTGAACATGTTAGATTGTATGATTTAAAGGCAATACCCCCCCCCCCAAGTCTATGTCAAGTCATGAATAATAAAAGAAAAGTCTCAAATGCATTTGGCAAACAAATTCAGAGATTTGAAACTGGGTCCAAATGGCGAGTTTGAATCCATTTGGAGCGTCTCTCGAAAACACATCAGCTGTTTTGCACGAGGTTGATAATAACCTTCCCAAACCTGCTGTGTGCTGCTGGAGTTGCATCATGGGTAATAAAAACAGAGTCATGTTCAGGTCTCACTTCTCATGTACACCGTGCCTGTTGTTCTGTTGCGTTTCTCAAACTCCATTACGAGAAACAATTTTCTTTCCGTAAGACAAAAGAGCAAGAAAACCAAGTGCATGCGTGCTCAAACAAACAGCCACAGACTGCTGCTGCTCTTACGTGATTGATTGACTGCTCAACACACACACGCTTCAGTAATGAAATCTGCTTTGGCTGGAAGCTTCATCTCATTGATGTGATAGAAAAATGAGAATTTATGTTTTCAGAGGGAAAGAGCTGAAAGAGAGAATGCATGTGGCTTTGTTTGCAGAAACCTGAAAGACATGAAGTGCATGATTCACAGTATATATACTGTAAAATGCATACTTATTTTTTTTTAAATAGTATGTTTTATTTTGAAATGTTTTTTTAACTAAATGGTATGTGGAAAGGCATGCAAAAACTTTTAATTTTGCATTTTTTAGTTTCATGTAAAAATGTCTGAACTTTTATCAGATTGATCAAATATTGAGTCAATGAGGAAATGTTTTTATTGCTTTTAAATTGTCTTTTCAATAGAGATTGACACAAATAAATAATATTTAATACACTGGAAATGGAAGGTCAAGTTGAGTTCATTGCATTGTGGAATAGATTCAACTGTTTTACTGTATTTTTATTATATTTTGAATCACAAGGTTATCTTGATAATGTTTAACTGTTGTGACAAAAACTTTTTTTTTTTGTCAAATGCTATGTCTTTTTATATGCTTTATGTTTATACAACAGTTCTTTCTGGTGCTCAAATCTGATTGGCTGATAAGAGTGCGATATTCAAGTGAACTGTAAAAAATGACCGTGAATTTAACTGTAAAAGACTTGCTTCAGTAAAAACCTGTTAAATGGTTAACGGTAAATTCCCCTACTATATAAGGTGAAAAACTGTATTGGACATTACATGTAATTTTACGGTAGTATACCGTTTTTGGAAGTAAAAAAGACCATATAATTCACAGCGAATAACCGTAAATTGACAATTGACAGAATTCCCTGTATTACATTTACATTTTATGTTGTTTTGTTGAAATAACTATGTTTCTTCTTAGTTTTTTCTCATCAGTTTTTTATATTAGGGTTGTATGTTACATCTAATATGTTTATTGCATTATTTCAGCTTCATGTGTGTTACCGTGATGGTGTTTGGTGCACCTTCTATATTTGTTATTATCTAATAGCTGCTTGTGATGGGCTTTGGTTCATCATGTGACTTTCTCATCACCTCCTGCATTTGGTGGTTATCAGTGTATTACAAAGCTACAAAACAGATTTCAGTACTACAATAGGTTGGTATATTAACAGTATATCAGTTAAAGAAATTACGGTATTTAACTGTAAATTTAAGTTAAAACTGTAAAACCTAAAATGTTGCTACCGTATTCTTTATGGTAAAATTCCGGCAACCACAGCTGCCGTTTTTTTTGCAGTGTGATATCATAACTCTGTAAGGTGGGTTTTTGGGTTTTGTTTCATGTTCATGTTTTCATGTCTTTTATTTTGGAGTTTATTTTATTTTATGTTCTGAAAATCATTTTTGCTTGGTTGGAACAGCAGCTACGCTAATTATGTTTGTATTTGTTTCTCTGTCTTTTGCCACGGGATTAACATCCCGTGGTAACTAGGATTTACACAAGCTTCAGTCTGGATCCAGAACACCTGAGAAGAGATGATGCAACCCCTCAGAGGACCTCAGATGATGCCAACCCTGAAACAACATACAGAACTACCACATTTTGCTATAAGTTTGATTGCATCATATAATAATTGCTGTTAATATTATTCATCGTCTGTTTTATTACGTCTTATATTGATTTTTCTGTACTGCTGGTTCGTCTGGTCAGAGGAGAACTGGCCCCCCGACTGAGCCTGGTTTCTCCCAAGGTTTTTTCTCCATTCTGTCACTGATGGAGTTTTGGTTCCTTGCCGCTGTCGCCTCTGGCTTGCTTAGTTGGGGACACTTCATTTCCAGCTTTATCGTTGACATAATTGCAAAGATATTATTTAAACTGAACTAAGCTGGATGTTGACATCACTGAATTCAATGATGAACTGTCTTTAACTGAAAAATGAGTGTTTACTATTGTCATTTTGCATTATTGACACTATTTTCCTAATTAATGCTGTTCAGTTGCTTTGTCACAATCTGTATTGTTAAAAGCGCTATATAAATAAAGGTGACTTGACTTGACTTGACTTGATTGGTTCTTTGGTTCTTGTGTCATGTTCTCATTGGTTGTCTTTGTTATGTGTCTTGTCTCTCATTGGTTGGTTCTTGTCATGTGACCTGTATTGTTTGATATAAATAGCCGTCATGTTGCCTATGTCCTTGGTCGTGTATTGAATCGTGTAACCTGTTAGTTTGTGTTTCTATTCATACCAAGTCAAGTCTTCGTTTGTTTGGATGTTTTTGATTTCACCTTGTTTAAATAAAAGCTGCATTTGGGATTATCACAATTTGCCTTTAATGGACTGTTCGTTACAAACTCCAACCGTTTCACTGTTTGTATCACTCCGCTTGTGGTATTTCTCACAGCGAGTGTCATGGCAGATGCCCAAATCCACTATAATTTTTAAAATAATGCGATTTTTGTGTCACGGAATGTAGTTTTAAGAGATTTTAGGCGAGAATGTACTTGCCTTTGTACTTTTGACTGAATTGCCTAGCAACTTCTATGATGGCTGTTGTTGTTGTTTATTAAATATATTATTATCACCCTTAACAGATGAAAGGATAGTTCGACAAAGATATCGCTTTCCTCAGTGGACATTTAGTTTTATTGTGAATATGAGATTGAGCTGAAGAATTAATGCTGTATCAGATGCAGGTAATCACACTCGCTCAGTACCTCTCTCTCTCACAATACTCCACATAACACACAGCTTTTAATACAGTAATACAATAAGCTTTTAATGAAGCAACTCAATGTTCCTTCGTTACTAGTTCTAACGTGGCGTTTTTGAATTAGTAGCAGAGGCTTGTGCTCAGCTGTTAAACTGTCAAACTCCGTTGTTGTTTCTTATGCATTTACACACTCGTGCCATCGAACTGTTGTATAGCCGTGAGATGTGGCTGTATATCGGCACGCTGTGAATAACTACAGCCGAACATATATATATAGACCTCAGGTGTCATACAAATCAATTTTGTACAATTACTTTCTGACACTGTCCATCAATGTGTGCTTCAATAATGGAAATGATCCCATTGATGAGTTTGTTTTGGATCAGCCCGACGCAAGTGTCCTACGGCGTCCTTCAAGGGTGTAACTCTGTCGTTTAGTTTCACACTCAGCCTCATATAACGAGCAGATATAATGTATGTAGAAAATGTGTCTGATTGTCTGAAGCAGAAAAACATCAGTCTCTGACTCTGTGCTGTGTGATGCTGTTTGTGGGACTGAAACTCAAGGCCTTCACTACACTACAGATGAAAACACACACACACACACACACACCCCCACACACACATTCATGCTTTTACATGCAACACCTGAGAAAATGCTTCTATATTTTGATATTCAAACAGAAACAAATGGTCATGACTCACACACTCGTAAGTAAAAAAAATTACAGCTAGAATTAAACCCTGGTTACACTTCAATTTCATGGCCTTTTGCTGGACTGACAATAAAATCTTGTCAAGTGTCTAATGCAGGGTGGAAGCTCACGTTCACTGTCCTCTAATAACCGCACACACACACACACACACACACACACACACACATGCAGTCATACACAAATGCAGCTACAGTCACGCATATCTCACACACCGCAGTAATTGATTAATTGAACACGAAGTGCCAACAGATCCAATTAGTTGACTTTATCATCTGGTTAGCACAACAGATCGTGACGGGACGCTAACACTCTAATGTCTCTCACTGTCCTTCTGTCTGTCCATCTTTCATCCAACATCCAACAGCTGTTCTTCTGTGCGGCGCATTCACATTCACATTCAGTTCTGATCGAATGGATTTACACTGGCAAAACATTAGAAACACTTACTGTACATACATGTGCACACGCAATGCAGTAATATCTGGAATAATAATAATAATAGCAAAAATAGTACTGGATAAAACATTTTCACATTGTCAAAAGAAAATTTGATTGGTGTTTGTTTATGTGGAATGATGCAGTCATGGGAGGTTGATAGGCTGTTGCTATGCGGCTGCTGGAATGTTGTGGGTGGTTGCTAGGCTGTTGCTATGCAGCTGCTGGAATATTGTGGGTGGTTGCTAGGCTGTTGCTATGCAGCTGCTGGAATATTGTGGGTGGTTGCTAGGCTGTTGCTATGCGGCTGCTGGAATGTTGTATATGGCTGCTAGGCTGTTACTATGCAGCTGCTAGAATGTTGTGGATGGTTGCTAGGTTGTTGCTATGTGGCTGCTAGGGTGTTTTGGGTTGTTGCAGAGCTGTTGGTATGTGGCAGTTACTAGAATGTTGTGTGTGGTTGCTAGGCTGTTGTTATGGCTACTATAATGTTTTGGATGGTTGCTAGGCTGCTGCTTTGCGGCTGCTAGGGTTTTGTAGGTGGTTGCTAGGTTGTTGCTATGCAGCTGCTAGAATGTTATTATGCGGCTGCTAGAGTGCTGTGGGTGGTTACTAGACTGTTGCTCTGCAGCTGCTAGAATGTTGTGGTTGGTTGATAGGCTGTTGCTATGCGGTCTCTAGAGTGTTGTGGGTGGTTGCTAGGCTGGTGCTATGCGGCTGCTAGAATGTTGTTTGTGGTTGCTAGGCTGTTGTTATATGGTTTCTATAATGTTTTGGATGGTTGCTAGGCTGTTGCCATCCGGCTGCTAAAGAGTGTTGTGGGTGATTACTAGGCTGTTGCTAAGTAGCTTCTAGAATGTTGTGGGTGGTTGCTAGGCTGTTGCTATGTGGCAGTTACTAAAACATTGTGGGTGGTTGCTAGGCTGTTGCTATGCAGTTGCTAAGGTTTAGTGAGTGGTTTCTTTGTGGTTTCTTACTGTCTGACATGAAAACTTGGTTTCTATATGGCTCGCATAACTCTTTCATTCTGCATCTGTGGATTTTTCAGCTGTTTTCTGGTCCAGCAAGTGAAAATGTAAATACGTCTGATAGGGCTGCACGATAAACCGCAATGAAATCGCAATTAGGCAAAAGCTTCGATTGGCATGCACATTTTGTCAGTGAAGCACGGATCTGTGATCAGCAGTAAATCTCCACCCGAAGGCCAGAGAAACTCCAACTATGCCGTTAGAGAACTACGGCTCTGTGTAGTAAATGCTGCTCCATCTGAAAGCACGTGATGAAGATTTACTACTGATTACAAAACCGGCTTTACTGACAAGATGCGTTTGTATCGTATTCGATTAATCGTGCAGCCCTAATGTCTGATCACTTAAAGTGTCAGCATACTCTTCTCAGACATCATACAAAAATAGTCAGAAAAGTGTCTTTCGCTCACTTACTTCATGTCAATCGTTTTGCTTCTCCTCCTCCTCCTCCTCTTTCTGGCGCTCAGAGTGTCTGACCAGAGTGTCCATCGTAACACTTTAATTGTGCTGAATAAAAATTATGAGCTGGAACAGTAAGAGTGTGTGTGTGTTCAGTAGGTTGCCTTTAATTGCCTGGTGTTCTAATTCCACTCCAAGAGACTTTTATAAAGCGAGAGAGAGAGAGAGAGAGACCTTCAAACGACCTTCTTAATCAATTGAAAGCCAATAGCGTGAAGTTGACTGCAGTTTTTCATTTCTGTGCTGCAGCCATTACAACCCCCTCCATCTCCTCTCTCTTTATGAAAGTTGTGGCATTTTGCATGTTTCTCTTTTGTTTTTTTCTTTGTGTACGTATATTTGACTCTGTTTTAAACAGGATAGTTTATCTCACTCACTTCATTTGCTTACTCTCATTCAATATCATACTCATGACTTTATTTCGTCAATGAAACACAAACATGTGAATGTTCATAATTAAGATTAATATTATCAGCAAATAACATAGATTTATAGTTTTTTTTCAGGACATGTTCTCATACTGTTGAGAAAAGCGTTCTGAAAACAACATTCTCAAAACATTCTTATGATGCAATTTGTACTTGATGAACGTTCTAAGAAACATTTTTTTGTAATACATTAATAATATTACAAATACACATTTTGATAATATATTTTTGGTGAAAATAAAGTTAGTACGACAAGCTATTTTCCTGTTTGACACTGTAAAGCTGCTTTGACACAATCTGTATTGTATAAAGCGCTATATGAATAAAGGTGACTTGACTTGACTAGAATGATGCAAGAAACGTTTCTGCAACTTTTAAATAACATTATAATCACAACAAGAAAACTGGACATTTAAACCATTTAGAAACAATTCAAACCAGTGTTCCCACAACTTTATTCTAACCTAAATTTGTTATCTGGGATGTGGCTTAGAATACAGTGCAGTAACTACTTTTATGGTTCACTTTTTTGTATTTTTGGAGCTATTTTTACTGAATTGAAGACAGTGGCTGTCTTTTGTGTTCAGTGGAAGAAAAACAAGGTCATACAGGACTGAAGTGACATGAGGTTGAGTAAATGATGATCGAATTATGATTTTTGGGGTCTCACTGTCCCTTTAAACATCTGAGAGCAGCACTCCGGGTGTGAAAACGTAGTAGTTAATATAAAATCTCTCTCTCTTATTTCTTTCTCTGGTCTCTGTGTGTGATCTCATTATCATCATTTCTTTCACAGTTCCAGATGCAGTGCTTGACCATGAGGTCATTACAGCGCTGTGGGTCTGTCACGCTCCTGCGTAACACTGAACAAATGGATAAATGCTCATGCTAATATTAGTTATTCATTTGGATTTGCATAATCCTCTCAAAGAAATTTATTTTTTAATTAAATTGAAAACTCCTTCCATCCCATTCCAGCAGTTCAGATTCCACAATCAATAAATATACACACACACAGTGACTGATTCTTGATTTATGACACACACACACATACACACACACACACACACACACACAAACGAGCTCACAGGAACACACGCTTTTCACTGACGATAGAAATGATCTGACCACACCAAACATGAAGCAATGGCAACAAATAGTTATAAAACAGATATCTGTGATTTTATAATGATATTGTTTTTGCCAGGAATTTATAAATAAAATATGCCTCAAGAGGTTTTATGATTTATTTAAAGCTACACCATGTAACTTTTGCAAAAAAGCATTAAACTACTAGAAAACTGCACGCTTTCAAGTATGTTTAATAGATGTGTGGAGTAAGAACATATAAGAGCCGAGGTGTTTGAAACATATGAGCATAGTTCAGCTGAATGATAAAGTTTATCCTCTTTAACTTTGTTGTTCTGCTGTTTTGTGTTCATCTGCTTCTCCCATTTGCTCTTTTTACATTGACTATCACTCTATATAGACTAATACAATCACATACAACAATCATTTCTCAAATATTTATTACAATATATACTGATAAATTGAACATTCACTTCAATGGTATGAGAGACTGGATGCTTTCAACTGATTTCTATTGAATTGTCACCAACTAATCTTCAAAGTTCAAAGTTATTTCTAAAGCACTGAATAAAACAATGTTGACCATAGAGCTGTAAAAACAATAAAGCAATTAGGAGAGGAAAACATAAAAAAAATCATAACCTATGACTTAAAAACCATAATGTAATTAAGAAATATAAAAAGAGAAACCTTAAAAGAACAGTCGAAATATATCTTAAGGACAAAAGAGACACATATGGCACTAGCAACCTTCGCACTTTTCTTCGTTTGAACGCTATCATAAAAAAATATGTTTTCAGATGGCTTTTAAACTGATTGAGCATCGGTACGTTCCTAATAAAGGCTGTTCCATAGTTTAGGGGCAGCGGCCGCAAAAGCACGATCACCTCTAGATTTCATCTTAGACCGAGGAACAACAAGAAGTTTCTGTGATTGAGATCGTAAAGATCTTGTTGGCTTTTGTTCCTGAATTAGATCCGCAATATACGATGGAGCTATACCATGTAGAGATTTAAATACAAATAATAAGATTTTAAAATTAATCCTAAAAGAAACAAGCAACCAATGATTTTAACACTGGGGTAAAAAAAAAACAAATTTACAAGTGCCATGTGAGGATTCTTGCATTTTGGACCGTCTGCAATCTATCTCAAATTTTATTTTGAGCACCATAATATGGCGAGTTTACATTTACATTTATTAATTTAGTGGACACTTATATCCAAAGTGACTTAAAATTGGGGAATACATCAAGCAATTCATCTTAAAGAGGCAAGTAGACACAGCAAGTGCTCGTAATACCAAGTTTCAGACATTGTTCAAATAAGTACAAGCTAGACTGGGGATTAAGTAAAGTTTTTTGTTATTGTTATGATAAAGTCAGATGGTGACAAGTTGCAGTAGTCTACTCGAAAAGATAAATGCGTGAATAACCTTTTCCAAATCTTTCTGGGATAAAAAAGACTTAATCTTATAGATCATCCTCAATTTGAAAAAGCTCATTCTGACGATTTCATTTATCTGTTTATCTATTTATCAAATTTTAGTGTGCTATCGCAAATCACACCCAGATTTTTTACCTGATGTTTCCTAAAGGGGCTCAGAGGACCCAACTTAAGTTCGACTGCATCACCAGGTTCAGAGGGACCAAAGAGAATCAATTCCGTTTTCGATTCATTTAGGCTCACAAATATTGTACACATCCATGCCTTGACGTCATTAAAACAGGCCAACAATCTTTCCAAGGCTCACATCATTTGTGTATTGTCTGCGAAGCAGTGAAATGAAACACTGTATTTATGCAAAATCAAATCTAGCATGAGCATATAAAGGGAGAAGAGAAGCGGTGCAAAAACAGAGCCTTGTGGAATACCACATGATAAAGGTGCTGAAGCTGATGTACACTCACCCATACGAACAGAAAAGCTTCTATTTAAAAGATACGACTTAATCCAATTTAAAGCATTTCCTTCATAAGAATATGTTTGTCGATTGTGTCGAACGCTGCCGTGAGATCTAAAAGCAAAAGTATAGTCACATTACCAGCATCAGTTGCCAAAAAATGTCATTTAAAACCTTTAATAATACTGTTTCTGTACTATGGTGCTTTTTAAAACTTGATTGAAATACTCCACAAATATAATTTTCATCAAGGAATGACTCCAGTTGAGTAAGAACAATTTTCTCTAAGATCTTGGCCAGAAATGAAAGCTTTTAGTTGCATAGAGCCCTCTTTTCCAGATTTTGATCATGTTTACAGTACTCGGGAACAATTCCTGAAAGTAGGCTTTTATTTATTATAGAAACTATATATGGACCGACCGATTCAATGATTTGCCTTAACAGTGTCGGAACAATGTCTTGAGGAGCAAATGTAGGCTTCAGCTTAAAAACAATGTCATTAAAAGTGGATAGGGAGATAGGCTCAAGTTCACATAGCAAAGCATTAGTTTCTGGTGCATTCAAAGGAACATGTGCACACTGCTGTATATTATTTTTAACCTCTGATACTCGACCGACAAAGAATCGTAAAAAGCTTTCACATAGTTCAACAGACATATCGCCAGGCTGTCACGGGACCGCCAGGAAAGACACCGTGTGAACGTGGGTTAGGGTCCAAATGCAGGCTTTATTTCACTGCTGGGGAAAACAAAGGAAAAACAGAAACATAAACAGAGCTGAGACTCTGAGACACAGGCAAGGAACAGAAGACTCTGATACCATACGGCCACGTAGGGCTGGCATCAGTCACCGAAACAAACATTACCAACGTTAATCATCCGACCCCGAGTGGCGTGGGGAAGGCGCCTAAATAGTCCTCATGACGGGCCACAGCTGTGTGAGAGTGAGTGTGTGCACAGGTGTGTGGAGTGCAGGTGATGGAGTCCCGGATGGGCGACAGCTGGGTGTGTGTGTGTGTGAGTGGGTGCCCAGGTGTGTGGTGTCAAGGTGACGGAGAAGAGTCCGGGAGGATGGGAGATGGCGACCTCTGGTGGTGAGAGGGAGGACACCAGACGCCAGCCCCTGACAGGACCCCTCCCCTAAGGAACGGCTTCCAGACGTTCCAGAGCGCCCCCCCCCCCCCCCAGGGAAACGGCCCAGGGGGGATG
>JADLZM010003318.1:769228-783114 GCA_018148995.1 Sinocyclocheilus maitianheensis
CCCAGCATTTTTTAGAGTGCACATTCTGGACAGCCTTCAAGTTAGGAACGTGTATATGATGCCTAAAAGAGCGAGAGAGAGAGAGAGCGAGAGAGCACTCAGGGGTGATGGATCGAGTGGCCGTTGTGTCTTCTCTCTGGCCATCCATATGGAATGATATCATACTTTCATCTCCAGTGTATAGTGGGGGAGGGGCCGGAGCAATGACATCAGAATATTAATGAGGCGTGACAGCGCTGAAGTCACTTTCTTTCTGGCAGTGAGCCACGCCTCTTTAATAGAGCCACACCCCCTCTGACCAGCAGCAGCAGTAGACAGCTGTCACATTCTGTGCCTGATTTCCATCCACTTCACTTACACATACACACACACAAACACACTGACCCTTCAACACAATCACTATGTTTTGGAGCTCAGAAAAGCAACCAATGCCTACAAATCAAGCCAATGTCATACACACCCTGGAGTGAGACACACACACACACAAACACGTGCACAAATGCTGGCACCACTCTTTTGCCATTGGCAGGGTGTTTTGTGAGAAATTCAGATTTCTTTGGCATGCATGAAAAAGGAAGCTGTTTTACATTATTTTAAGGCTCAGACACAATCACAGCTGCTTCTGTATTCTCTTTTCAGGCTTGGCGTGTGTGTGTGTTTTTCTCTGGTGGGGTGATTAAATCCAGATAAAGGGATGTGCCACATGCGTTCCACTCGCTTGTGCGCTTTAGCATGCAGGGTGCACGCTGCACAGGCTAATCGCGACGAGTGCATCGTCCGCTCCACAGCCACTCCCACTAATCACATTTACAACACACACACATTCATTCACGCTCAGTCACACACACAGGTTTACTCAGCTACATGCAGCAGAACCATTTTTGGTTCCCCAAAGAACCTTTCTGTGAACAGTTCTTAAAAGAACCATTTTTTTAGTAGTATAAAGAACATTTGAATAATCTAAAGAAACATTTACACTACACTAATACAAATAAAGGTTCCAAATTTTTCCAAAAAGAAAGGTTCTTTTGGGAACCAAAAATGGTTCTTCAAAGGCATCATTGTGAAAAGCTATTTTTATAATCTTTATAAGAGTGAAGATCCATTTTTGATTTTGCCTAAGAACCTTTCAGTGAACAGTTCTTAAAAGAACCACTTTTTATATCGAGAACTTGTTAATAATCTATAGGACCTTTTGAGCAACACACTCTTAAAAATAAAGGTTCTAAAAGGGTGTTTTGCAGTGATGCCATAAAAGAACCATTTTTGGTTCCCAAAAGAACCTTTCAGTAAACAGTTCCTAAAAGAACCATTTTAAAAATCTATAAAGAACCTTTTCTGGTTCTTTAGGATGTTCAAGGTTCTTCATAGAACCATTGATGCCAATAAAGAACCTTTATGTTTAAGAGTGCAGAAAGGTTCCCTGATGTTAACGGTTCTCCATGCAGTCATCAGTGCCAATAAAGAACCTTTTTAATAATCTACACTCTTGAAGGTTCCTTATTGGCATCAGTCCTTCCATAAAGAACCCTTCCACTGTGCAAAAAGTTGTTTATAATGGAATAAGGTCTTTTAGATTATTAAAAAAATTTCTTAAAACTAAGAAAAAATGGCTCTTTTAAGAACTACTCACTGAAAGGTTCTTTAGTGAACCAAAAATGGTTCTTGAACAGTCCTAAAATATATATTTTTTTGTTTTCACAGCATTGACAGCAATGCCATGGAAGAACCATTTTTGATTCCCCAATGAATCTTTCAGTGATCAGTTCTTTAAAGAACCCCTTCATTCTTAATATGAAGAACATTTTAATAATCTAAGGAACCTTTTCCATTTTAAAGAACTGTTTGAACAACGGAAAGTTTCCATGGATTTTTAAAGGTTTTTCATGGAAACATCAATGCTAATAAAGAACCTTTTAATAATCTACACACTTAATGGTTCCTTACTGACATCAGTGGTTCCATAAAGAACCCTTCCGATGCACAAAACGTAGTTTATACACTCTTAAAAGTAAAGGTTCCAGGCATTGATGGTTCCATGAACCTTTACCATCCATTGAACCTCTTAAGGCTCTTTATAGTGGATTAAGGTTCTTTAGATTATTATTAAATGTTCTTCACACTAAGAAAAAAAAGGTTATGTTAAGAACTGTTCACTGAAAGGTTCTTTGGGAAACCAAAAATGGATCTTCACTCTTATAAAGATTCCAAAAGTAGGTTTTCACAATGATGCATTTGAAGAACCATTTCTGGTTCCCAAAAGAACCTTTCTCTAAATTGATCTTAAATGAACCATCAATGCCAATATAGAACCTTTATTTTTAAGTGTGTTCTATAGCATCACTTTAAAAAGTACAAATAAAAAATTTGGATCAAAAAAATTTTTTTTTATTAGGGTACACTCTTAAAAATAAAGGTGCTTCAGAAGGTTCTTCAAGCCATGCCATAGAAGAACCATTTTTGGTTCCACAAAGAACCATTCAGTCAAAGAACCATCTCTTTCTTACCTTTTTGTAATCTGAAGAACCTTCTTTCGCCACAAAGAAGCTTTTGTGAAACAGAAAGGTTCTTCAGATGTTAAAGGTTCTTTATGGAACCATTTAAACAAAAAAGTTCTTCTATGGCATCGTGAAGCACCTTTATTTTTAAGAGTGTAGTGAAAAAGTTTCTTTAGATTATTCAAATGTTCTTTATACTACTAAAAAATGGTTCTTTTAAGAACTGATCACTTAAAGGTTCTTTGGAGAACCAAAAAAAAAAAAGGTTCTTCTATGGCATCACTGCGAAAACACCCTTTTGGAACCTTTATTTTTAAGAGCGGAAAGAACGTTTTTCCACAATAAAGAATCTTGAACGTTTCCAAGGATGTTAAAGTTCCTTCAAGGAACCATCAATGCCAATAATGAACCTTTATTTTAGGAGTGCATCTAAATTAGATCATATCATATTCTTCTACTGTTTTAAATATAAACCTATAATCACTACAGACTCACCCAAACGCTGCTGTAAAAAAATAAATAAACATATAATAACAAAAAAACATTATTTTCTTTATTCCACTTTTTTTTTTTTCTTTGAGCATTGTCCCAAAGAAAGGTTTTAGCTTATTTCTTGAGCTAAATTTCCACAAACTATATTTACTTAAGCACTCACTCCCACTCAGGGTATTTGTCATTGCAGATTAAATCAAAATCTCTCTGGACTTTTTTTTAATGAAGCTAATTATGACTACAAACTCCCCTAAACCTTAAAAGCCCTAAAAGGAAACATAGTTTAAGAAAGCATAAATCATTTTACCACCATCATTTGCATCCCCAAAAGGAGTTTTTCTGAAGCTCTGGAGAAAAAACAGGGAAGTTATCGCTGCTCTTATTATTATTAGGATGATTAATGCGTTATAATGAAACTCTGTGAGAAAAGACCGACGCTGTTCGGTAAACGAGACAGAATGAGAGTTAATGATAAGAGCGGGCGGGAACCTCATTTGCATAATAAGAACATATTTAATGAGAGAGACCCAAACATCACCTGAACTGAGGATAAAACCTAACTCTGGAGACGCAAGATACACAAAACACACAAGCGCATAGAGAAACAAAAGCGCGCAGTGGAGAGACCAGTGCAAACCGCGCGCGCTCTCTCTCTCTCTCTCTCTCTCTCTCTCTCTCTGTCACACACACACACACACACACACACACACACACACACTGGCGGAGCGCGCTGCTGTCGCTCAGTGATTCTCTCCGCGTCTCTGGGACTTTTTTGTTCCGCACTCCTAGTGTCTTCTCCAGGTGAGTGAATCTCCTCAAATCTCTCTGAATTCTCCTCAGCAGCAGCTTGAGATCACGGAGAGAAGGTGTGTGTGTGTGTGTGTGTGTGTGTGTGTGTGTGTGTGTGTTGCGCGCAGGTCTGTCTGTCAGAGGTGTGTGTGTGTGTGTGTGTAAGAGTGACCAAAATGCTGATATGTCATTTTGTTGCAAACAAAGTATTGGTGGAACCATACGGTAAAACCGTGGAACCGTATTCACGTACCATGGTATTTTAAAGTACCTAGTTTAAGTTAAGAGTGACAGGTGAAGGCGTTGCGAACCCGAATTGGATCCGTTTAGGTGCCAAAGTTGAATTGTGAACTGTATGCTTCATATATGCTGCAATGTCCAAAACGAGTCGCTTGTATTTCATTTTTAATGCATTTGTTCTTTTACAAAACTGCTGTTATGTATGCATTGTAAAAATAAAATAAAAAAACTAAAATGTGCTAGAAATAACATTTCATTTACATCGTTTAGAAATCTTAATACGGGGATACTTTGAGATTTGCCATGACTTTGTATGATTTCCATATTCATATACTCATACTCCATATATTCAAAATATGATTAATAAGCCTCAACTGATCAGAATGCATTAGTTCACACCAATGAAATTCATTTTTAAGGATTCGATGTAGTAGAAATATCTCATATTTTAACTTTTACAGTGTATAGTGATGGTAATACCACTGTACTTTGAGATTTACCTTGATTACATATTCATATACCATGGTACAGTGATATTTAGCATGATATTGTGTGATTTCCATATTCACATGCAATAGTATTTACATAGAATATCAAAAAGCGTGGTGTTGCTGTAGTATAAACTGTGATCTTGTAGGAAAACGATCTATTTGATTGCTTTGCACAGTTTGTGAGCCGCAGATGAATTGCGATCCGTGTGTGTGTGTGTGTGTGTGTGTGTGTGTGTGTGTGTGTGGGTGCTTTATTAATTTATTTGACGACTGGTAGTTCAGTGATTCACTAGTGGAGCAAAAGCTTTCTGTATAATTGAGTTACTGTCCCTGCGTCTGGCGCCACAGAATGACTACAAAAGACTGTGTGTGTGTGTGTGTGTGTGTGTGCGGGTGAGGGTGTGTGTGCAGTAATTATAATTACCTTGTTTTAAATACAATGGCAGTGTAACTGGAAGTCCCTGAAGGACACGTGTGTGTGTGTGTGTGTGTGTGTGTGTGTGTGTGTGTGTGTGTGTTATGTTCGTTCTGCTGTAAGAAGTTGAAACGGGACCCATGAGAGACCCTCGCTGTCCGGCGCTGATAAGACGGACCTCAGAACCCAGAGCTGAAGCCCGAGTCCGAGCACAGCAGAATAAATCTGTGACGGCACAACACAACACCAATATTAATAATAAACACACAGGAGATCACATTAGAGACTGAGCATACAAAGTTTGGGCAGGTTTTCGTTTGCAGTGCTTTAAAGTGTGTGTGTGTGTGTGTGTGTGTGTGTGTGTGTGTGTGATCTGTATTCAAGACATTAGTGCTGTCATGTCGTGTAAATGGTCATTCATCAGATGCTAAGAGATCTAATCCATTACACACACCACTCTCTCTCTCTCTCTCTCTGTGTGTGTGTGTGTGTGTGACTAGATTGACTTCAGTGTGTGTTTTATCTGATTTTTCATTGCTCTGTCATATCTCATGCAGGTCTCAGTTATGTTTTGAGTGTCTGAGGAGGAATAAAAACAGACTTTGGAGGAATGTGATAAGAAATGTTTGAGATCTTTGGCTTCTGAGCTCAGAATCTGGTATTTGAGAAGAGTGAGTTCAGTTTGAGACGTTGTTGAGATGTTTCCGAAGCATCTGAGAAGCAGGACACTTGCGTAAATTAGGCTTATTAACGTTAACAAAACTAAAGCCAAAAAAATATTATTGTTACTTGAAATAAAATACATTTTTTAAAAACTAATTTTATTTAGGCTATATAACGTTTTATTTTGGCTAGTTGCCAAGGCAACATTTTTCATTTTCGTTTAATTTAAGTTGTTTAATAATAAGTAAAACTAAATTATAAAAACGTATTTTTAGCTAATTTAGCTATTGTTAGCTTAATATTTTTATTTCTATTTTTTGTTTAAGTTGGAGCACTGAAATAACTAAAACTAAAATAAAAAACTTTAGCTCATTTTTAATTAATATTTTTAGTTTTACATTTCTCATTTCCTTTTCATTTCAACTGAAGTACTAAAATAGCTAAAACTAAAATATAAAAAATTAACTTATTTAATTTAAACTTATAATAGCTGAAATAGCTTAATAGCTAACCTTATTTAGCTATTTTTAGCTCAACATTTCTATTTTTCTGTTGAAGTACTAAAATAACTCAAATTAAAAAATGTAAACTTATTACATTTTTAGTTCATTCAGCTATTTTTAGCTCAATATTTCTCTAATTTTTCTTTTAATTTATGTTGAAGTACTAAATAACTAAAATAATAAAGTAATTTTTTTAACTCATTTAGCAAAAATTTTAGCTCCACATTTGTCATTTTTTTGTATAATTTAAGTTGAAGTACTAAAATAACTAAAACTAAAATTTTAAGAAATCTAAACTTATTTAATTTTTAGTTCATTTAGCTATTTTTTTAGCTCACATTTCTAATAATGTTGTTCTAATAAATAAACTTCAGCCTGAAATATGAAATATAAAAAACTAGCTCAAACTTTCTCATTTAAGTTTAATTTATGTTGAAGTACTATGGACGTAAAAAATAAATAATAAAATAAAATAAAATAAATAAATAAATAAAAAATGACAAAAAACATATAACAAAATTACTAAAATTAAAATTATAAAAAAAAATTATAAAAATATTAACAAAAATTTAAATTATTAAAAAAAAATTGTAAAAATATTAACAAAAATTCAAATTATAAAAAAAAATTATAAAAATATTAACAAAAAAACTACTAGTATATGGTGTAAATGTCTTCATTTACTCTCTTTAATCATTGTACACGTGTAACAGAGACAATTCATGACCATTAATAAATATAGAATTGAGAAACACTTGAAATATTAAAGCGATGAGTTTGTCTGTGAAACATGGCTGGTTTTGAACATGAACAGCTAGAAAAAACCATAAAGGACGACCACTAACACCTTTAGAGATTATGCCAACAGCAATATGTTAAAACAGACCAATGTTCAATAAACAGTTACATTTATTAATAAAACAATCATATTGCATTTACTAATATTACTCATATTACATTTATTCATCATGATCACATTCTTCTGAAAAGTAATATAGTCCATTGTTCTTTAATAACTGCAGGCTGTAGCAGGCTGCTGCATTAATGCGTCACAGGTGCGTTTATCTGCATTTTACAATGGGTTTAATGTCAGAACTATCTGTTTTATAATGCAGACTTTAGTAAAACAGATTGAAAGTGTGTGTGTGTGTGTGTGTGAGAGAGAGAGAGAGAGAGAGCTGTAACAGTGTGTTTGAAAGACAGGAAAAGAGCAAGACACATTTGATGAATGATGGTTTGAATGGAGACTGACATTTTCCAGAGAAACACCTCCACAGACATCAGGTGTGTGTGTGTGTGTGTGTGTGTGTCCGGTGAAACAGATGAGAGGTGACAGGGTGAATTAACTCAGAAATGTGGATGCACACACACAATAACAGATTTAATGAATGCAAACGCTCTGTCATTTGCTTTTGTCTCTATTCACTCTCACACACACACACACACACACACACACACATGATTTCCATCAGCTCACTTTTGTAGTTTCTCCCACATGCTTGATTCTCCTAAAATACACACACACTCACACTCACACACACACACAGACAGAGTGTGGGATGTTGAAACGGCTGGTAAAAACATCAGCCCTGAACTTTCCCTCTGGACGGATCCAGGATCAATTTTCATAAATTACCCTGAAGCCACACACACACTCATATACTCATATATTCACCCTAAAACTCAGACAGGAAGTGTGTGTGTGTGTGTGTGTGTGTGTGTGTGTGTGTGTGTGTGTGTGAACCTCAGAGAAAGATTTGGGATAAAGGCCAGAAACATATTTAAAATAACTACATAGACGCAATTGTTTGGCCAACACATTGCACAGTACATACTCAGACCTGAAACATGTATGTGTGTTTGAGTGTACATGTTTATTTTTTTTATGTTTTTGAAAGAAGTCTCTTCTGCTCACCAAGGCATTTGATTTGAGAAGTAATTGCGACTTTTTATCTTATTCTGACTTTTTCCTCACAATTCTCAATTCATATAAACTCAGAATTGCAACATACTCAGAATCCCAAGTTTATTCTGAGATAAAACAAGTCAGGATTGGGATATAAACTCAAAATTGCGACAAACTCAACTGTGACAAATTTAAAATTGCAACAAACTCAGAATTGTGAGATATGAACTCAAAATTGCGTCATGAACTCAGAATTACGACAAACTCAGAATCGTAAGTTTATTCTTAGATAAAAGAAGTCAGAATTACGACAAACTCAGAATCGTAAGTTTATTCTTAGATAAAAGAAGTCAGAATTAAGATATAAACTCAGAATTGAAACATAAACTCAAAATTGCGACATATAAACTCAAAATTAGGACATGTAAACTCGGAATTGCAATTTAAACTCAAAATTACGAGATATAAACTCAAAATTAGGACATGTAAACTCAAAATTACGACAAACTCAGAATTGCAAAAAAAAAAAACTCAGAATTGCGACATATAAACTCAGAATTGTGGGACATAAACTCAGAATTGCAATATAAACTCGAAACTGTGACACTCATAATTGCAACATATAATCTCATAATTGTGACGTAGAAACTCAGAATTGTGGGACATAAACTCAAAATTGCGTCAAACTCAGAATTGCAATATAAACTCAAAATTACGACATATAAACTCATAATTAGGACATATAAACTCAAAATTGCGCCATAAACTCAGAATTGCAATATAATCTAGGGCTGTGCGATATGGAAAAAAAAAAACCTATCGCGATTTCTTTGATCAATTTTGCGATTTCGATTTTAATCACGATTTTGACACACACAGACATGCTTTACAGTCATTAATGCATTCAGTGTGAATTTGAAACATATTTCCAAAAAAAAACCAATTAGAGCTTTATCAAGAAGCTGTAACATGTCTCTAGAACAGACATAAGGCAAAATAATCACTAAGTAAAGGTGTAACAAAATGTCTCTAGAACAGACATACAGGTATATGGCAGAAAAAAAAACCTCTCTGCCGGACCACAATCGCGTGCAGTGTGAACGCTCTGATCCGTTAACATGGGCGTGGACAAAATACGCACAACAGACGGAGTGTGTGAACCTGGCGTTACGTTTGTATGCCCGCCCGGTCTGTTCTGTTCTGTTCTCGTGCTCCATTTAGGCGGGCTGCATTATGATTGGTTCGGATAGCGTACTGCGGGAGGTCGGGGGCATGGAAAATCGTGCTATAAAGCGATTTAGAAATCGCGCAAGCTCAAATCGAAAATGACGATTTTGATTAATCGCACAGTGTCAGAATTGTGGGACATAAACTCAGAATTGCAATATAAACTCAAAATTGTGACAAACTCATAATTAGGACATATAAACTCAAAATTGCGTCATAAACTCAGAATTGCAATATCAATTCAAAATTATGATATATAAACTCATAATTAGGACCTATAAACTCAGAATTGTGGGACATAAACTCAGAATTGCAATATAAACTCAAAATTGTGACAAACTCATAATTGCAACATATAAACTCAGAATTGTGAGTTTAGTGTAAGATAAAACAAGGCAGAATTGGGAGATATAAACTCACAATTCTAAGAAAAACAGCCGAATTGTGCAATTAAAAGGTCGCGATTATCTTTTTTAGTTTTTATTTTATGGTGGAAGCAAAAAAACAAAAACAACAACAAAGATGTAAACTCAGAATTCCGAGAAAAATATATTTTTTTTATCCCAGGGTTTCCATCGTCTGATACATTTCAGAACACAGTGACACGTGAAATTGAGCTTGTCTAGCTAGAATTGTTTGCATTCATATTTCTGTCAGGACCACTATCGTCAAAGATGATTGACAATTAGCATACAGTTTGGAGAGCAGGGAGAGCAGCGATAACCCCCCAGGGTAAACAGAACAGAACCAACATAAATGTATTGCAGATATCGTTAAAGTTCAATCATTTTATGTACACATTTTAGAATTAGTCTGATTCAAAGGATAACCAAAAGGCAGAATCCTGACTGACAGAGGAGGAGCTGGGGATGGAGGAGGGTAATTAGCTATTGAGCAATGCGAAGGGACCTTATGTATGAATGCTTAGATAGGTGTCGCATTCCTATAGATAGATGGGGATCAGCTGAGAGTCAGCTGATGCGAGCTTGACTAACATGACCTGCCAGAACTAACGCTGCGCTTGATATTTGCGTATATAGGTTTTGTGAGTGTGAACTCAGACGGAGACCAGACTCCGAGTGTGTGTGTGTGTTGTGCTCCATTAGCCAGTAGCAGGTTTGTTGCTCTGCAGGAGGTGAGCTTTGTCTGGCAGGCTTGACGCAGTTTACCGGCGTGTGGTTGATGGGTAGTGCGTGTGTGTGTGTGTGTGTGTGTGTGTGAGTGTGGCTAAGCCTCACTCTCTCCTTACCCACTCAAGTCACATCAACTCTCCACCTCTCTCCATCCATCAATCGCTGCTCCCCGGAGTCTCTCTCTCTCTCTCTCTGTCTGTCTCTCTCTCGGATCGATCCAGGCCTTTGAGTCATTGGCCAGTGTTTCTCTGATGCTCGAGTGTCTGAAATCAATCTAAACAACTTTAGGAAGCCAAATAAAAGAACTAAGAAGCGAGACTTGTCATAAAAGACAGATCCGTTTTTAATTAAGCTTTTTAATCAGGACTTCTGAAACCGATAGTGATGGGTTTGAATGCTGATTGGTTGTTCCAATGTTTCCGTCATGCTAAAACACAATGATATAATGGCATCTGTGACGTGAAACAGAAAACATTTTATAAAAGCAATAAGGCTGAGTTATATTGCATGTTCATTTAGCTTGCACAAGGCCGTTGGTTTGATACACAGGAAATACGTGAACTGATAATATATACATTGATGAAATTTAAGTTGCTATGTGCAAACAACTTCCATGACATGGAAAATTGACAAAAAATAAAAGGATTATTAATTCATTGTTCAATTTTAAAGAGTCCATTTTAAAGAGTTAACTAAATTGATAATGTTTTATGCATTTATTTGATTACCACTGTTTTTGATGGTTGATTTGTATTAAATCATAAATACAGAAGCAGTAAAGCTAACAACACAGAATTTCGGTGGAGGGGACTTAAAAAGTTTCATTAATTCAATTGATTAGACATGCTTTTTGATTTATTAAAACTTAGTTAAATCACTAAAACAGAATCCAGAAAAACTGATTTCATAGGGCACTGATGTTGTAATTAAAAAAAAAAAACCTTTGATAAGTCATGTTAAACTGTATAAGTTTCATGATTTTAATTAAGGATATTAGACATTCTTTTTAATTACTAACATTTAATTTAACCATTAAAACAGAATCCAGAAAATTTAAATGAAAAGCATGGAATCCCGAAAAAAAAAATGCAATTTGTAGATAAACATATTAAAAATATTTATCTTTCATTATAAATTATCTATCTATCTATCTATCTATCTATCTATCTATCTATCTATCTATCTATCTATCTATCTATCTATCTATCTATCTATCTATCTTGTGGTGTTGCTTTGCTAATTTCACCAGGGAAGGATCTTTAAAAAATATATTTATTTCATTGCAAATAATTATTTTAAAAATAAATAGAATTAAATTTGTTTTAAAATAAAAAAGTTTTCTGTATGGTCCTATATGTCTAAATAATGCAGTAATGACTATACTTACAATGTATCACAGACTCTAATTAACTAAAATAAATAATTGGTGTTTTACAAGTCACTGTTTCCTTTGTTCACACATGATTTGCAATTTTTCATTACATTTATCTCGTTTTGTTGTAAATATGTAAACATGTAAATATTTTCCACACTACATCAAGCAATTAATTAACTGCATCTCTCTCGCAGCAGGTCATACTGAGAAAGAAAACCCATTGAAAAACCAAGGACATAAAAAGCCTTTGGATACAGTCTGACTCTCCCAAGAGTTGAAAGGGTCAAAGGTCATGACCTTATTTTGATCCCAGATCATGTTCCACACCTTCCCCAACAAATCGCGGGCGCAGACGTCGGTCAGCATGGAGAAAACGTACTCGCTCACGGCGCATTACGACGATTTCCAGGAGATCAAGTACAGCAGTCGTTGCAGCAGCAGCACGCTGAGTAACGGCATGAGTCTGCATCTGGGCGGATCGCTGGACCGCGGAAGAAGTGGGCGGGACAAGTGTGTGGGTGGGGTCAAGGGTGGGGCTGGGGGCGGGGCTCCGGCCCGCTGGAGCAGGCGCGAAATCTGCCTGCTCTCTGCTTTAGTGTTCGCGGCGGGGATGTGCGTGATTCTCGGATGCATGCTGGCGCTGAAGTTTCTGGCGCTGGAAGCGCAGGATTCCCAGTGTCGTCAGGATTGCGTAAAGCGGCGCTCGCTGCTCCGGGCCGCTCGCTTCATCCAGGGGAACGTCGACCCGAGCGTCCAGCCCTGTCACGACTTCTACAGCTTCGCTTGCGGCGGGTGGCTCCGGAGACACGGTATACCGGAGGATAAACTGAGCTACGGGATCATCACCGCCATCGGAGAACAGAACCAGGAGAAGCTGCAGCGCCTCCTACAGGTGCCGGTGCAGAGGAACGAGCCGGATAGTGCCGAGAGAAAGGTACAACCACACACTCGGAATATTTGCTTGGTTTCAATGCATTTTGTTTATTATATATTTAAATCTGCACAATTTTGTATCAATTTTGACATAGTCACACCAAAATTTATTCAGACAGCTTCAACATTTCTCACATCATATCACAGTTTATTGGCTATAGTTTAGAAACGGTACTAAAATATGAGAAGAGCTCAGAGTTAAACTGTGTCAGAACAAACTCATCTTGATAATGTCAGATAACTTTGATAGAAAAGTATGTAATGAATTCTGTTGAATAGCTGTCAGCTGTTAAATTTAAGAACACAATTAGATAAAACCAATTAATTACCAAGCAGTGCTTCATTCTGTTCAGTCTGTGGTGTAAAAAGATCACATTAGCAATTAAAGAATAACACTTCAGCAAAACATGCTCAGCTCAAAGTGTCTGAATCATTTTTGATCCGGTAGTCCACTGTATGAAGAATCTTTGGGTGTAATATATCACAGTTTAGTTTATTTAGCTATCCTCACTTACATAAATGAACTATAGTGTCCTGCACCCACTAGTAAAAAATATCAAATATTATATCTGCTGTCTGAATAATTTTTTGTTTGACTGTATATAATACTACTTAAGTTTTTAAGTCAGGAATCACTATTTCTTTTGCCCATATGTGATTGGATTTATGACTTCATTACATTTCTCAAGTTTTATTCAGAAATTGTAAGAATCTAGGTTTTATATTTTGTGATGATGCTGTTTTAATATCATCAGGAAAATATCCTAATAAAATTACTTTACTTTAAATTACTAATATTTTTTTAAATCGTGTGATTTTATTTAAAATTTAGAATTACATTTCTCATACTTTAGTCATATTCGAATATAAATACATTACATACATGCATACATGCATTCAGTTTCTCATGATTTGTTATAAATATGCAATATATCTACAGTGGTGTGAAAAAGTGTTGGCCCCCTTCCTGATTTCTTATTTTTTTGCATGTTTGTCACACTTTAATGTTTCAGATCATCAAACAAATTTAAATATTAGTCAAAGATAACACAAGTAAACACAACATGCAGTTTTTAAATGAAGGTTTTTATTATTAAGGGAAAACAAAATCCCAAACTACATGGCCCTGTGTGAAGAAGTGTTTGCCCCCCTGTTAAAACTGTGGTTTATCACACCTGAGTTCAATTTCTCTAGCCACACCCAGGCCTGATTACTGCCACA
>JADLZM010003318.1:794008-809955 GCA_018148995.1 Sinocyclocheilus maitianheensis
CTAATAATTGCTCCCACAGTTGATTTCTTCACACCAAGCTGCTTACCTATTGCAGATTCAGTCTTCCCAGCCTGGTGCAGGTCTACAATTTTGTTTCTGGTGTCCTTTGACAGCTCTTTGGTCTTGGCCATGGTGGAGTTTGGAGTGTGACTGTTTGAGGTTGTGGACAGGTGTCTTTTATACTGATAACGAGTTCAAACAGATGCCATTAATACAGGTAACGAATGGAGGACAGAGGAGCCTCTTAAAGAAGAAGTTACAGGTCTGTGAGAGCCAGAAATCTTGCTTGTTTGTCGGTGACCAAATACTTATTTTACCGAGGAATTTACCAATTAATTCTTTAAAAATCCTACAATGTGATTTTCTGGATTTTTTTTCTCATTTTGTCTCTCATAGTTGAGGTATCCCTATGATGAAAATTACAGGCCTCTCTCATCTTTTTAAGTGGGAGAACTTGCACAATTGGTGGCTGACTAAATACTTTTTTGCCCCACTGTATATTAATTAAATTAAATTGCAGATTTAGTGAAAATGTCACAGAAATGTGGCATATAGTGACCCCAAACCAAGAGGATTTATTGTAAAGAAAGATTCACAAACAGACTTTTGAAGCAAAATGACTCACAAAATAAGTTTGAAATGATGAAACATTAGATCTAGTGGTATAAATGAAGACAAAAAGTACTGCAACACTTTTAGACACACTTTCAGCATTGCACAGTATAAACCGATGTGTGTGTGTGTGTGTGTGTGTGTGTGTAGCTTTATTTGAGGTGTCACTGTTGGGTGAACACTCATCTGTGCTGTGGCTGATTAGAATCGACCCACAACGGCCTCATTTGTTTACACACACACACACACACTCTCTCTCTCTCTCACTCACTCTCTCCTGGATGTGACAGGGTTAGTGTGTGTCTAGCTGACAGGTTTCTCTCATGGGAGTCTGTGTGTGTGTGTGTGTGTGCTGTCAGTCCGTCCACAGTGTGTTCATTGCTGCTATATTTTCTCTGTTTGTGTGAGAATTTTTGTCTGTCTTTCTTTCTCTGCATTTCACTCTTTGTCTTTTCTTTGTTTACGCTGACTGTGTCTAAAATATTAACTTAGTTTCCACTTAATTGTGACCGACGATTCCTTTAGTACTTAAAGAATACTAGGTCCCACTTTATAATGGGTGGCCTTAACTACTATGTACATACATTTAAATTAGTCATTTGGTACAATGCACTTATTGTGTACAAACATGTTTTTACATTGTACTTATATTTTTAAAAAGACCTGCATGTAATTGCATATCTAATTAATTTCTGTAATTACATTTAGAAGTACACTATTGACCCATCTCTTACACCTTAACCCACCCTTAAACCTACCCATACCACCAAACCTGTCCCTAACTTGACCCGTATCCCACCTCAATAGCAGCAAAAGTGTTTTGCAATACAATATGAACACAATAAGTACATTTTATTTGTTAAGTAGTTAAGGCCACTTAATATAAAGTGAGACCGAATACTATATACTTAACAAATATAAAAATCTATTTTTATATTACAAAAATACATAAATATTGTATATTTTTATATTTATAGAAATTAAATATATTTTTACATTTATATAATTATAATGTATTAATTTAACTGTTGTGAATTTCTGTGTTTATTTACTCTACAATTAAATGTATTTATTTATTTTAAAGGAATTAGTACTTTAATTCAGGGATATTATAGTTAACTAAAACTAAAATGAAAAAAAAATTTAAGCCATTAACATTTTTGTTACATGAAATAAAATAAATGTTAACTGGAAAAAAAAAGAGTTACATTTAAGAAAAAATGTATTCCAGCTAGTTGCAAAGTCAACACGTTTAATTTTTGAGTAAATCCTGAAATATAAAATGTATGACGGTTTACCCAAAACTACTGGGCAGCACAACTGTTTTCAACATTGATTATAATCACAGACGTTTCTTGAGTAGCAAATCAGATAATACTTCTATATTATCACATAGAAAACTCTATTTTAGACTGTAAAAACATGCATTTTTACTGTAATTTGGATCAAATAAATGCAGCCTCGGTGAGCAGAAGAGACTTCTTTCAAAGACATGTAAATTACTACTCGTCCCAAACTTACAACTGGAAGAATACATTTTGTGAGATGAACTTTAGCCCTAACCAGTTTATAATTTCCCTGGTGAGTCTTAAAGGTGGTGGAATGTTTTTAATATTAAAATACTTCATGATTTCAGGAAACCGTCTGATTGGATGTCAGTGATATTAGAGATTTCTCTTAGTTTCTTCTGGAAATGTCAAGTCTTTTCGTCCCTCTCGTATCTTTGTGTAATAATGCATCAAATCCCATAATATTCTCACAATGACCCCTTCCTTCATAATCACTGTTATTAAAATCACCATGGCGATGCGCGGCTCTCCCACCAATCGGCTTTCATCAGGAGCGCCGCGGGAGCAGAGACAGAGAAATGACTTTTATTCTGCTCTTTGTTCTGGCGCTTTGCTGTTTTTAGCTCTTTCTCTTCACGTCCCTCCTGGTGCTTCTGCTCTTGGAGCGTCTCCGCAGGACCAAAACCTCATTCTCATCAAATGCTTGTTCTCGCAAACCTCGCTTCTCTTCTTTCCGAGTGAAACCGGTGCTGAAGGAACCGGAGGCCTGGCGCTCTGCTTTGTGCTGACTGTAAAATAAAAGTAGAAAGTGTTTTAACGTTGCTTAAAGCTGCGTGTGTTTCGCTGCGAGCCGCTCTCTCGTTCACATCTGTCGCAGTCAGCAAAATAAGACCAAAAACTTTGCAAAACGTTAAGTCAAAAAAACGGTATGAATCAAAACGTGCATGTTAATTTACAGTATTAAATATTGAAAGTTATTTTAAAGTGACAGATACAGTTACACTAAAACTAGTTACTAGAAAAACTGTAGGCAAAAAAAATTTAAATACAATAATAAATTAAATTAAATTAAATTAAAAATAAATTTTGGTTTTTGACTGACAAATTAGGTCAGATTAGTTTGGAAAACAAAATATACAATTTTAAATCAATTAAAATATTTGAAATAAAGTAAAATGCTATATAATATTTTAAACAAATTTAAATATTTTCGAAAGGTGAGACAGGTTGGTATAGAAAATAAAAGTTAAATAGGTTAAATAAATTAAGATATTTAAAATAAAATAAAAACTGAAAATGAAATTAAATCGAGCAATCATTTAATTTGAGCATTTCCAATAATAGCTAATAATATAAAATACGAATGAATAAAAATAAAATAAATGCTGACTATGAGAAAGTAAGTCAGATTAGTTGGGTTATTAGTTTTGGTGTGGTTATTAATTTAAACCATTTTAAACCATTGATTTGATTATTCGTATAATAACTTAAGATATTTAAAATAAAATAAAAGTGAATTGAAGAAATCTTAAAATAAGAAAATGAGCAATCACGTAATTTTAGCCAATTTAAGCTAATAAAATAAAATTTAAATAAAACAAATGTTGACTTGGCTATAAGAAGATAAGCCAAATTAGTTGATTAAATTTGGTTTATATTAATTGAAACCATTGGTTTGATTATTAATTTATTTAAAAATGTAAATAAATTTAAAAAACATTTAGGCTGTTCACTGAAAAAGTAAGTCAGATTGGAAAACAAAATATACAATTTTAAATTAATTTAAATATTTTGAATTAAATAAAATGAAAATTAATGCACTATGTTATACAATATAATATTTGTAATACATTAAAATATTTGAAACAGGAAAGATTAGTTTAAAAATACTTGAAATAAAAATAAAATGTGAAATTAAATTAAATCAGAATAAAACTAGAATCACTTATTATTTTTTTGAATTTTTTATTATAATTGTTTTATTTAGTGTTATCAAAAGTCGCTTGTACTATTCTAAATGATGTCTGAAACTTTGTATTATGACTATTTCTTGTGTTTATTTGCCTCTTATGAATCACTTGTTTTATTCCTCTCTTTGGATAAAAGCTTCTGCTAAATGAATAAATATAATAAATGTAAATATGAAAATGAAGACTAAATATGTTTGTGATGATAAAGTGTCATTTGTATTTACTGTTGATATATATGTGGATCTGCAGAAGCAGGAGAATCGAATTATGGTCACGGTGTGTCATAACACATGATGATGGTGTCGTCGTTTCCGTGCTGTTGTTTATCTGTGTTTTATGGGTAATTAAAAGGAAATAGTTTGTTGGGTGATGATTGGATTTTATCTGAATGCCGCTCTGCGCTTTGAGAGGCCGTTGAGCCAAAGGATGATTTAATGGCTGTAATTATAAGCCGACGGTGAGACGCTGTACAGGAGCAATGAAAGCCTCACTCACACTCACACACACACACACACTCACACTCACACTCATACACACACATATACATACTCTCACACACACACACTCTCACACACACACACACACACACACACACACACATACACACACACACACACACACACACACACACACACACACACACACACACACACACACACACACACACACACACACACGTATAGAATGTTAATAATTTTTATCCCTTTAAAACCTGAAGACGTGTTTCAGTGACCTGCGCTGGAGTTGGGGATTCCTGTAGTTTGATGAACTGCTTGTTTTCACATTCACATCATTCAGTGTGACTCTCTCTCTCTCTCTCTCTCTCTCTCTCTCTCACTGTCTGTCTGTCTGTCTCTCTCTCTCTCTCTCTCACTGTCTGTCTGTCTCTCTCTCTCTCTCACTGTCTGTCTGTCTCTCTCTCTCTCTCACTGGTGCTGTCTTACTATCAAATTGAATGTCAGTTTAGAGTGGTTTGTTGGCATGACTAAACTGTGTTTGTGAGAGTGTTAGTGTGTGTGTGAGAGAGTTAGTGTGTGTGTTTGTTCCTCTCTCGAGTACCGATGCATGACAATAAAGAGATTGTACTCAAACTCATACTCATACTCTCACTCACACTCTCACGCACGCACACACACACACACACACAGGTTTGTTTTTGTGAAAAGTGGGAACTCTCCATAGACGTAATGGTTTTTATACTGTACAGACCGTATATTCTATTGCCCTACACCACCAATTATAATATTTTAACCAAAGTAAAATATTTTTAATGATTTTTAATGTTGACAATGAGAAAGTAAGAGATTAGTTTGGAAAATAAAAGAAAATATTTCAAATGTATTAATGAGCAATAATTAAATTTATTGTTTTATTTACTGTCATTAAAGGTAAAGGTGGAAAATAGCATTTTCAGTATATTTTGACAGTTGACGATGACAAAGTGAGTCAGATTAGTTAGGAAAATAAAATAAAATATTTTACATTTATTAATGGCCAATAATTTAATTTATTGTTATTAAAGGTAAAGGTGAAAAATAAAGCGAAATAGTTAGGAGCCTTAGTTTAGTTAATGGTTTCGTCGGTCGTGTCTCTCTGTGAGTTTTGACTCGTTGGACTCATTTTTGTCCATGAGGATTATTTGCTCGTTTGTGATTAAAAAAAAAAAAGTGTCATTTGCATTTCTGACAATCTCGTTATTGTCATGCATCGGTACTCGAGAGAGGAACAAACACTCACATACTAACACTCTCACACAAACACACACATTCTCGCACACACACACTCTCACTCTCACACAAACACACACACTCTCGTACACACACACTAACACTCTCACACAAATACACGCACTCTCGCACACACACACTAACACTCTCGCACAAACACACAGACTCTCGCACACACACACTAACACTCTCGCACAAACACACAGACTCTCGCACACACACACTAACACTCTCGCACAAACACACAGACTCTCGCACACACACACTAACACTCTCGCACAAACACACAGACTCTCGCACACACACACTAACACTCTCGCACAAACACACAGACTCTCGCACACACACACTAACACTCTCGCACAAACACACAGACTCTCGCACACACACACTAACACTCTCGCACAAACACACAGACTCTCGCACACACACACTAACACTCTCGCACAAACACACAGACTCTCGCACACACACACTAACACTCTCGCACAAACACACAGACTCTCGCACACACACACTAACACTCTCGCACAAACACACAGACTCTCGCACACACACACTAACACTCTCGCACAAACACACAGACTCTCGCACACACACACTAACACTCTCGCACAAACACACAGACTCTCGCACACACACACTAACACTCTCGCACAAACACACAGACTCTCGCACACACACACTAACACTCTCGCACAAACACACAGACTCTCGCACACACACACTAACACTCTCGCACAAACACACAGACTCTCGCACACACACACTAACACTCTCGCACAAACACACAGACTCTCGCACACACACACTAACACTCTCGCACAAACACACAGACTCTCGCACACACACACTAACACTCTCGCACAAACACACAGACTCTCGCACACACACACTAACACTCTCGCACAAACACACAGACTCTCGCACACACACACTAACACTCTCGCACAAACACACAGACTCTCGCACACACACACTAACACTCTCATACACACACACTAACACTCTCACACACACACACACACACACACACACATGATCATCTGAACCGGTCGATCACTGATTGTGTACTTTGACTAAATGTGTGTGTTTCTGTGTGTTTTGTTCAGCGTTTGTGTTCTCCGGTCGATCATCTTCAGAAACGAGATGCTTGTATGCGTAATGAGCTTCATTAGAAAACATTAGTCTAATGAGCTTTACTCCTGTTCCCCTGTCAGCGATTGACTTTAGCTTCAGCATTAGAATATGTTTGCTTAAAGCTTGTTAATTAAATATCCGATAATCGCCACACCTGCGCAAACACACATACACGCACACACACACACACACACACACACACAATGCATGGAGAAGCAAATTACAATCAACAGACGTGTTAATAACACTCAAGTGTGAGTCTGTTTGTCACTTTTTCTGTTTCTCTGTTCTCTTCTTTTTCCTCTGTCATTATCTCCTCCTCTCTTTCTCTCTCTCCATCCGTTCCTCTCATCTCTCCTTCAGTTGGATTCTGTCAGAAGTGCTTTGTTGGCGCGACACGTGGCTTGTGCTGCCAAACTGCGTTGTGATTAAAATGCTAACGTTGTGTGTTGCGGCTTAAATATCCCACAAGACCACAGCAAGATGACGTCTCTGCAGAGTGTGTGTGCGTGAGAGTGTGAGTGTGCGCGTGCGTGAGTGTGTGTGTGAGAGTGTGTGTGTGAGAGTGTGAGTGAGTGTGTGCGTGAGAGCGTGAGTGTGTGAGTGTGAGTGTGAGTGTGTGTGTGTGTGTGTGTGTGTGTGTGTGTGTGAGTACGTGAGTGTGAGTATGAATGTGTGAGTGTGTGAGTGGGTGCATGCGTGTGAGTGCGTGTGAGTGCGTGAGAGTGTGAGTGTGTGAGTGAGTGTGTGAGTGAGTGTGTGAGTGAGTGTGTGAGTGAGTGTGTGAGTGAGTGAGCATGATCGAGTGTGCGAGAGTGCGAGAGTGTGAGTGTGAGTGCGTGTGCGTGCGTGGGTGTGTGTGTGTGAGTGCGTGAGTGCGGGTGTGGGTGGGTGGGGGTGGGGGGGGGTGCGCGCGTGTGGGTGCGTGTGTGTGGGGGAGAGTGTGAGTGTGTGAGTGAGTGTGTGCGTGAGAGCGTGAGTGTGTGAGTGTGAGTGCGTGTGCGTGCGTGGGTGTGTGTGTGTGAGTGCGTGAGTGCGGGTGTGGGTGGGTGGGGGTGGGGGGGGGTGCGCGCGTGTGGGTGCGTGTGTGTGGGGGAGAGTGTGAGTGTGTGAGTGAGTGTGTGCGTGAGAGCGTGAGTGTGTGAGTGTGAGTGCGTGTGCGTGCGTGGGTGTGTGTGTGTGAGTGCGTGAGTGTGAGTGTGAGTGTGTGAGTGTGTGTGTGTGTGCGTGTGCGTGAGTGTGAGTGCGTGTGCGTGAGTGTGTGTGTGTGAGCGTGAGTGTGAGCGTGAGCGAGTGTGCGAGAATGAGTGTGAGTGCGTGTGTGTGTGTATGATTGATCAGGTTTGTCTTTTCAGAGCTGTAATTGAGCATTAAGACACTCTCGGCTGCTTTTCGCTGAACATGAACACGACTGGATGCTGTTGCGTCGACATTCACTTATTAGACAACACTCTGACTTGTAGGTTGTTAGTTTAGACTGCTTTATTGGCATAGAATTGCAACTTCGCTTGACTGACAATAGCATTAAAAATTTTGGAATCAGTAAGATTTTTTTACTGGGTTTAAAAAAAGTCTCTTCTACACACCAGGGCTGCATTTACTTGATCAAAAATACAGTAAAAATAGTGAAATATTATTACAGTTTAAAATAGCTGTTTTCAATGTAAATATATTTTGAAATGTCATTTATTCGCTGGATATTGGTAGAGACATGTCATAGCATCTCTACTAAATTCTACACCATTTGGAATGAAAACATGTTACCTGTTTGTTTGTTTTTTAATTGTGACCCTGCAGCACAAAAGCAGTGTTAAGTCGCTGGGGGATATTTGTAGCAATAGCCAACAATACATTATATGGGTCAAAATTATATATTTCTCTTTTATGCCAAAAATCATTAGGATATTAAGTAAAGATCATGTTCCATGAAGATATTTTGCAAATTTCCTACCGTAAATATATCAAAACTTAATTTTTTGATTAGTAATATGCATTGCTAAGAACTTCATTTGAACAACTTTAAAGATGATTTTCTCAATATTTAGATTTTTTTTGCACCCTCAGATTCCAGATTTCCAAATAGTTAGTATCCTAACAAACCATACATCAATGAAAAGCTATTTATTCAGCTTTCAGATGATGTACAAATCTCAAATTACCCTCATGACTAGTTTTGTGGTCCAGGGTCACAAATAGGCCCAGAATAAAATCAGCAACCGCGAGTATCATAGTTTATTCCGTGTCGTTTTAGATCACATACAGTAAAGTCAAATGCATATGCACTGACTGTTGTCTCTCTCTCTGTGTTTCTCAGGGTTCTTCATAACTACATGTTGTGGCGTATCGTGGCAGCGCTGAGCGAGCATCTCTCCACCGCGTTTCGCAGCACGATTAACGAGTTCTCGCGCGAGATCGACGGAGGAGAGCGGCAGCTGGATCTGGAGCGGCTGTGTCTCAATCAGGCCAACAAACACTTCGGCATGGCCCTCGGCGCGCTCTTCGTCCAGCACCACTTCTCCTCCTCCAGCAGAGCCAAGGTGAGCAGCACTGAGCTCAGCTCACTACACTGGCTCACATCTTCCTCCAAAAACACCTCGAATCCGTCGGCCTACTCTTATACAGTAAGATTATACACGAACGTGGAGCAGCTCTGATCATATGTGAGCCTGCAGCACAAAAGCAGTCGCTGGGGTATATTTGTAGCAATAGCCAACAATACATTGTATGGGTCACAATTATACATTTCTCTTTTATGCCAAAAATCATTAGAATATTAAGATCATGTTCCATGAAGATATTTTGTAAATGTCCTACCGTAAATATATCAAAACTTAATGTTTGATTAGTAATATGCATTGCTAAGAACTTCATCTAAACAATTTTAAAGATGATTTTCTAAATATTTAGATTTTTTTGCACCCTCAGATTCCAGATTTTCATATTATTGCATCTCAGCCAAATATTGTCCTATCCTAACAAACCATACATCAATGGAAAGCTTATTTATTAATTTCATAAAATTGACTCTAATGACTGGTTTTGTGCTCCAGGGTCACATTTAATGAGAAGTGTTTGAGTTTACATCAAGATCTGTAACTTTTGAATACAGACTACAATTCTGTTGCTGGATTCACGAAGATAAGATTTCTTAAGATAAATTTCATCTTGTCAAAGACTCACTGATCAACTCGATGAAAACAGATAAAAAATCATAATAAGCGCACACTTTTCAGTGCAACGTGTTTTTTTAAATAGTTATTTTGTGCTGAATTCTGGCGAGAACTGTTGTAACTATAAATGTAAAAGTTATTTGAGTACCTGTTTGAGTTTGATTTGTAGAGCTGTTACTGAACTTCACACATAATAATAACTGATCATTGGTTATTATGATTCACAACCCTATTATTTGTAGCTAGTATTTTGCTGTAATGCGTTAGAATTTAAACAACCCAACAAATTAATTTAAGACAAGTTTGAGGTTATTCTAACCAGGGTTATTATAGAAAAACATTTTTGTTGCTTGAAATAAAATAAACGTTAACTGAAATAATATAGAATAAAATAATATGTTAAAAACTTATTTCAGCTAGTTGCCCAGGAAACATTTATCATTTTAATTTAGTTTAACCCGATGTACTAAAATATCAAACTAAAGCTGAAATAAAAATGAACAAAAACTATACAGACATGTGTTTTTTTTTTTTTTTAAATACTAAAAATGACAAAAACACTCAACAAAATTATTAAAACTTTAACTAAATGGAAAATATATAACACTGGTCGTAACTTTAAGAAGTTATTTACAGTGATTTTTAAACGGAATATTAATAATGATGTTCTTAAATTAGAAAATAAGAATAAAATAGATTCATATTGAATAAAACACGGTATAACAACTTCCTTTCTTTTTTTAGGTTTATTTTACACGTGTGGTGTTCCTACAAAGCTGCATATCATTTTCGTTATGCTATGCTGTTAATAAAATATTTATACGTACAAATTTTGGATTTTGTTTCTCAATTATCACATTGATTTACATTGTGCTAAATCACATTGTTTCATTGATTTAATCTCATGCACCTCAGTTTTTAAGTGAACATTGTCCACAAATAATGTAGTTTTTTCCCCTCAGAAAGGTGCATAAGCTCAGATGAATTCAATATTTGGTGATAATACAGCATAAAGAGAGATTTCTGAGCAGTTTCTCAGATCACTGGGGTCTTTTTTTAGGAGCTTCAGCAACGTCAGTCTCCGCTTATATAATAGAGATATCGAGGCCTCATTTCTAATGTCTCTTTCCTATAGAAAAGTGCTACGCAGGAATACGAGATGTTGTTTTGCGTCTCACCTTCCTCTTTTCTTTCTAATGCAGTCGATCTGTCTCTCTTCCACGGCCCAGTGTTTGTTTACCTTTCATCTTGCTTCCTTCCTCCCCTGCTCTTCTCAGATAGATAGAATGAATGATGGATGGATCAAATCGCACTTCTTTTGAGGAAGACGTTGCTCCCAGATGGTTTGCTTTGCGGGGTGTATAGATTTGTGGAAATCCTCAGTCAAAATGTCACTTTTGTCAGACGAGTGCAGACTTTTTCCAGCTTGCCGTGGGTTTCATACTGTTTTTGAGCACAAGAATCATCCGAACCTCTTTAAAGTTTCTATTAAAGGACTAAATCATCCACAGATGGCTTACGTCCTTTAGTGGAACTTTTGTTAAATATTCCTGTTGCTCTTTTACACACACACTGTCATTCAAAAGGTTTGGGGTTTTAGAAAGAAGTGTCTTCTGCTCACCAAGGCTGCATTTATTTGATTTTAAGTACACTAAAAATAGTGAAATATTATTACAATTTAAAAAAGATGTTTTCTACGTTAATATCTGTTAAACTGTAATTTATTTCTGTGATCAAAGCTGTATTTTCAGCATCATTCCTCCAGTCTTCAGTGTCACATGATCTTCAGAAATCAGTATAATATGCTGATTTATTATATTTGAGGTCGTCTCGTGTAATTCTGGCAGCAGATGACCAGTTTTTAAACGAAGGTTTCACTTGACTTGCTTTTCTAATTACAAGTGTGAATGATTTTTGTCACTGAAAAGTCTCCACTGCTTATTAAATTAACATGAAGTTTAAAAGATATTAAGCGGCCCTCATAGAAACGGCACTGGTCTGATATAATATATGGGTCAGGGTTAATATAGTTCACTAAAACTAAAATTAAACCGTGAATAAGTTTTCATTACTTTAAAGGTCCCATATTGTCAAAACGGTGTTTTTCACGATAACTGAGGTCTAGGTGCTATTTAACTACCATATAAGTTTCAAAACAGTCAGTCCACAGTCAAATGCACACAACCTGCTTAAAGTAGCTGTGATTTTTCACGAACCGTTGTGACTTCCGTAAAAAGTTGACGTCAGAACTACACAGTCACCGCCTTCAGTCACCCCCCCGAGCACCGCCCACCGTCCCGCTCTCCTTTAGCCACACCCCCAGACAACATCACGTCCATGCCATTGCTGAGCAACAACAACAACACGGAAACATGTCGAAGAGGTTAACTTTAACCACGAAACCAGATCACCCGACCTGTAACGTTACTCTCTCACTCAAAGGATGGACGATCTGACAGGATTGTTGCTATGAGGTGATCACGTCTATAGCGTGTATAATAAAGACAAACTGTGTCTATCTAGTCATGATGAAGATGTATATACATGTCAATTTCAGCAGGCAACTATTTTTACAGCTACATTATTGTTCCAGCCACAATTAATCACAACAATGTATATACAATTACAAATGATTATATATAAATCTTCAGTTTGTTGTTTTACACACATGCACACAGACATTATTTCATACACGACATAGTCGTGAGATGCAAGAAACATAGACATACGGCAAGAAATTTGTAGACGCGCCCATAACACCAAAATACAATACTTTATTGAAGCTTTTCTGATAAGAAGTGTGCGGTGCAAACGCAGCATTTTTGACGATCGTTTCTGTCCAGTCTGATCGTTTTATCGCGTTTAACCACAGCTGTCATCGTTATTTTGTCTGGCAGTGGCAGCAGATATGTGATCAAATTTCTAATTTGAGGCTGTATTACGTCGATTCTGGCACCCAACATCACAACAAGATGATATTTTAAGCTCCTCATGTAGCTGAACCTGCACTGGTTTGAATGGGCCGCCTCCAGCTAGCGCTGGGACGTCGCTGATCCTAGCTACCTGTGGTTGGCCTGGCCGTGCGTCACTCAGAACACAACAGGCCAATCAGAAGAGAGGCTCATGAATATTAATTAGACAGGCCAAAATCGACCTGTTCTCAGCAGAGCTCCTGAGAGTTGAAGAGATGGTTTTTGGTACTTATACCGCAAATATATATTCTTAAGGACATCAAGACTTAAAATAAAACTCCAGAAAGGTGTAAAATATGTGACCTTTAAATAAAATAAATGTTTATAACAAAAAAAAATACATAACAAAAAAAAACTTTATTTTATTTAATCTATAGTTGCCAAGGCATAATACATTTTCTTTCTAAAGCATTTTAATCACACTAAAATGAAATAAACTAAAAACTAATAAATAAAAATGAATAAAAGCTATAGACATATTAAAAAATGACAAAAATGCATAACAAAATTACTAAGCCTAACTAAAATTCAAGTGAAAACAGAAAATAAAAAATAAAATTAATTTCTAAAAACTATTAAAAGTATCAATAAACACTAAAATAACACTGGCACATGTCAAAGATATTGACATTAAATATATCATATGAGAAATTTTACGTAATGTTTTATGTTATGATAAGGATATATTTAAATACTCACGTACAAAATTTGTTTACATGTTAAATAAACATGCGGTGATGCCTATGCACTGAATTAAATATTTAATAATAATAATTATAATATGTTTAATTTATATAGCACCTTTCCTGAGCTCAAGGACGCCTCACAAAGAGCAGTAATGCAACAATCAAACATTTAATTTCAATCAAATTAAACTGAAATGTACGTTTAAATAAAAGACACTTAATGTCATGTAGATATTTTCCTTTTTTTTTTGGTTTTTGCACTTTATGATTCTAAGTTTTGAAGGAGGTTATTTTTGAACAAGATTGTTTATAATAGTCAGTTTTAGTTCAGTCATCCAGAGACCCAATCAGAAGTCACGGCTCCTTTGATTGACATCTAGTCTCCGCCCCCGTTCTCAGGTGCAGGAGCTGGTGGAGGACGTTAAACACTCGTTAGATCAGAGACTGCAGGAGCTCGACTGGATGGATGAAGAAACCAGAGACGCTGCCCGAGGGAAGGTGAGCAAAACTCGGTTGTGTTTCAGTCGGACTTTAAAGAGTTAACAAGCAGTGTTGGGGAAAGTTACTTTTCAAAGTAACACATTACAATATTGCTTTACTCCCTTAAAATGTAACTAATTACGTTACTTTTTAATGCATTATGTTACTTTTGCGTTACTTTTCAAATCTGGGTTGGGCTTGCTTGTTTGTTTTTAATATAAAAAGGGATATTTCTGGTAAATGTAAAAGCCCTTTCACAAGAAAAAGTGAAATGAATGAGCCTCAGGCTGAAGGAAAAGTACATTCACGTCTGTACAGCAGAACGCAGGAGAAGAACGTTCAACACTTCGGCAATAAAAAAAAATTAAGCACGAATGTTAGTTTATCTAAAGTGATTTTTGCTTATTAGTATGATTGAATTTGATAATTGAAGCTCAGCTGCAAAGACATTGCTTAATAAAATAGGATTGAATGCATAAAGGATATTTGTGTTATTTACCATTTAACTATTGCAGATTTGCGTCATATTCTGAGTTTTTTTATTCATTTGGAAGAACACTGAATCTGTTTTTGTGCAAGTGAGTAAATGCATGTTCATATATAGTCTAGAACTAACTATATTTCTATTAACAAGAGAGCTGTCTGTCAATACATGGGAAACAAAGTAACCGGCATTACTTATTTGAAAGAGTAACTCAGATATTCTCTTGTTAATTAAAAAGTAATGTGTTACTTTACTAGTTACTTGAAAAAAGTAATCTGATTACGTAACTCGCGTTACCACAACACTGTTAACACGTTTATATAAAATAGAGGCAATAGTTGAGAGTTTTCCTCATTATTCTGAATCTTTCTCTCAGCTGCAGCACATGATGGTTATGACCGGTTATCCTGACTTTCTGTTAAAACCTGAACTTATCGACGAGGAGTATGGGGTAAGACGCTTCTGAGCAATCACATGATCCCATTCCAGATGATATCTTGAGTTCAAATGCTTTTATTTCTCCTCGACAGTTCGATGTGAACGAGAAAACCTACTTCAAGAACATCCTCAACAGCATCAAGTACAACATCAAACTCTCCGTCAAAAAGATCCATAAAGAGGTGGACAAGACGACGTGAGTTTGACAGAACCGCACAGGGAGTGATGTCACTGAGTCAGATGCATCGCAGCGTACGATTAGAGGAACTTCACTGCTGATTTCAGAGAAAACGCACACACATTGTGGTTTAAATGGATATAAATTGGCAGAAAGTGTTGAAATAAATACATCTCTAATAACATGCCACTAGATTTGAAAAGTTTTTTTCTTGTAATCATCACAGATGGTTTTGTGATTGATCGTAAAGGAGTCTCTGATGTGTCTGGAAACAGGCATTGAGTTAGTGTGTGAGTGTGTGTGTGAGAGAGAGAGAGCGTGTGAGTGAGTGTGAGTGTGTGTGAGAGAGAGTGTGTGAGTGTGTGTGTCTCTGTGTGCGTGTTTTTGTGACAAATGAGGACATAAATGTGTATAATGACAAAGGTATGACAGGTATTACAAGGAGAAGGTGACTTTTCAGGACATTACCCCATGTCCCCACTTTTCAAAACGCTTATAAATTACACAGAATGGAGTGTATTGAAAATCTGAAATAGCAGAAAGTCTCCTGTGAGGGGTAGGTTTAGGGGTAGGGTTGGTGTAGGGCAATAGAATATACGGTCTGTACAGTATAAAAACCATTACGCCTATGGAGAGTCCCCACTTTTCACAAAAACAAACCTGTGTGTGTGTGTGTGTGAGAGAGAGTGTGTGAGAGAGAGAGAGTGTGTGTGTGCGTATGTGAGAGTGTGTGTGTGTGTGTGTGTGTGTGTGTGTGTGAGAGAGAGAGAGAGTGTGTGTGTGTGGGTGGGTGGGTGTGTG
>JADLZM010003318.1:816701-821701 GCA_018148995.1 Sinocyclocheilus maitianheensis
ACACACACACTCTCACACACACACACACACACACTATCACACACCCACACACACACACACACACACACACACACTTACTCACACAGTCATACACACACACTCACACACACTATCATACACACACACACTTACACTCACACACTATCATATACACACACTCACACATTTTTATTTTAGTATCATTGATATATTATTATAGCTTTTGTTAATATTATGAATTAGATTTTATTTTTATATATCCCATTATATATATAATTATTATATTAGTAAATATATATTCTTTTTATATATAAAGTTTGTTTTAATTTTTTGGTGTGTTTTTGCAATTTTTAGTGTGTGTGTGTGTGTGTTTGTGTATATATATATATAAACACAAACGTGGTTTTGTGAATTTATATTTAATATTGCATTTAATTTATATTTATATTTAATATATATTTATATTTCAGTTTTAGTTATTTTAGTAAATCAGGTTAAACTAAATGAAAATGAGAAATAGCTGAACTACTGAATAACTAGCTGAAATAAAATAATGGTTTAAGTTTTAGTTAACGATAATAAACCTGGTGTTAGTACCTACTTAATCATATTGTGGGGACAAATTTGTACCGAGAAGTGAGCAAAACAATGACAAAACCTCCTCCTTTTGGGGACATACTGATTGGTAAAACAGTATAAAAATTAAAGTAAAGAAAGTGTTTTATAAATGAAATAAATGCAGTTTTGTGTTAGGGTTAGTGTTTCAGTTACAGTATTTATAACTAGCGGTCTATAAAAACAATATGAGTCTATGTAATAACTCTATGTAGATCAGTAAACCTGTGTTGTAGGCTGTATTGTGAGTCTCTGCTGCTGTCTGCTGTTCATTTCTGTGATGCACATTAAAGATCGGATGAGATTGAGTGTTGAGTGTATTCTTCATGATCAGGAGTGTTTTTCTTGTGTTTTAGGTCACTGAATTACGGAGGAATCGGAGCGATCATCGGTCACGAGCTCACGCACGGATACGACGACTGGGGTGAGACAGAAACCTGTAATAACACTCCTGTAATAATGAACGAGTTAAACATTATTCAGAGATCTCTGAGTAACACAGACAGATGCAGCAGTGAAACATATGATCTGCATGACGTCTGTCGCCTGTCAGTTCTTCTGAACATCATGACTGGATCACTCTGTATCTCATGGCATTTTTTAGGATTTTGGCATATGATGTCATTTTTCGAGTCATGTGACTTCTTCCTGTTTGCTGATAGGTGGGCAGTACGATCGCTATGGCAACCTGAAGCAGTGGTGGACGGAAGAGTCGTACAGGAAGTTTCAGAAGAAGGCGGAGTGCATCGTCAAACTCTATGACAACTTCACTGTGTACAACCAGAGGGTAAGACACACACACACACACACACACACACTTACAGACACACGCACGTGGGCACACACACACACACACTTCCAGACACACGCACGTGCACGCGCACACACACACACACTTACAGACACATGCACGCACGTACACAAACACAAACACACCCACTTACAGCCACACACTCACTCACACATAAACACCGACACAGACACACGCACAAACACACCCACTTACAGCCACACACTCACTCACACATAAACACCGACACAGACACACGCACAAACACACCCACTTACAGCCACACACTCACTCACACATAAACACCGACACAGACACACGCACAAACACACCCACTTACAGCCACACACTCACTCACACATAAACACCGACACAGACACACGCACAAACACACCCACTTACAGACACACACACACACATACAGACACAGACAAACACACACACACTCCTCACACATGTGTTTACTCATCTAAAGGTGGACATTGCATAGATTTATAGTGTTTTTATGTACAGTTAGTTATAAATACTATCCCACACACTAACCCTATCTAGTGTTATTTCCGTTTTTCTTGCTCAACACTTTTGTCTTGTTTTCCAGTACAAATATTTAAACATTCTTAAATCAAGATACATCTACTGGAGATGCAAAATGACTAAGGATATTAACAAAAAATTACTAAAATTAAGTGAATTTTTGCTTACAACTGGGAAAAATATTTGCCAATGACGTCAGAAAAAAAACTAGTTTTTTCTTTGAATTAAGTTTATTTTGTTTGTCTGTTTATCTTGTTTTAAGCAAAAACTTTTTTCACATTTTTCAGAAAACAAGACTTTTTATCTAATGCCATTTTGCTTCTTTCAGTAAATGTGTCTTAAATTAAGAATGTTAGATATTTGTACTGGAAAACAAGACAAAATGCTGAGGAAAATGCTTTTTTTGCAGTGTGTTTGTACCCAAAAGTGAGCAAAACCTAACAAAACCTCCTTTTGGGGACATTCTCATTTGTAAAAACAGTATAAACATAAAGTAAATTTGTTTTGTTTGTTTTTTAAATGCATAAAGTGTTCCTGTTAGAGCTAGGGAAACTAAAACTAAACCCATAAAAAAGCATTTTGTTACTTGAAATAAAATAAGTATTAAACGTGTGTGTGTGTGTGTGTGTGTGTGTGTGTGTGTGTGTGTGTGTGTGTATAGGTTAACGGGCATCTTACTCTGAGCGAGAACATTGCTGATCTGGGTGGACTGAAGTTGTCTTATAATGTGAGTTTTATCACTTCCTACCTTGAAAAGTGCAATAAAACACCATTTGAAATTGATTTTTTTCAGCTTGAAAACTTGCTTTAAAAGTTTAAAGCAATGCTTTAAAGGTAAAGTTTCTATATTAAACAATAAAAAAAATGTTTAGCAATGTGTGCAGAGACTAAAAGTCAATACAAGTCACCTTTTTTCTGTAGTGCTTTATAAAGATTGTTTTAACTCTGAAAATGTTTTTATTTTTGTCATTTTCCAGTACAAATATCTAAACATCCTTATCTCAGGAGCAAAATGACTTTAGATGTTACGTCTTATTTCATGAAAAAATGAATAAAAATAGCAACTCTTTTTTTTTTAAAGATGTTACATATTCCACTGAAGGCGAGTATAGACGAACCCAAGTGCAGCTTTATTAAATGCAAACGTGAGCACATACAAAAAACAAACAAAGACTTGGCTAGACTTGGCTTGGAACAAAACATAAATGTGAAACTCATCAACAGAGGATTACACAAACAACAAAGCTAGACAAGAGACAATGGCAAAATGAGGGCTATATATATGAAACAAAGAGGGTCACATGCCATAAACCAACCAAAGACAAAACAGAACTAGCAACCGCTTGACAAGACAATCAACCAATGAAACATGAACTAAGGAACCAATGGTAGGGCACAAGGAATCACATGACAAAGAACATGACCGAGGCAAAACTACAAAATAAAAGGCATTAAAACAATGAAAATGAAACAAACCCATGTTACAAAAGACAACATTCAACAGGTTATTGCTGAAGTGAAAGCATTAAAAAAAGGGTAAAAAAATTCTAGAAGTTTAAATTTACTTTAAAGAAAATGTACTGTATACTAAAAATACATAATAAATATTTTATACAATTGTCAAAATATTTTGGAATTTAAAATTGCTGTAAAATCAAAGCCATATGTCTAATTAAGTTATGCTCCAAATTTGAAGTTGATATCACAAAAATTGAGCTATACCGAAAATAGCCACCGGGGGACACCCAAACTCCACTGAATTTTTCACATTGCATAACAGCATAGTTTCATGGGATCATCTGTGAATCGTGATTTGTTTTCCGGTCTGCAGGCGTATCAGAAGTGGGTTCGTGAACACGGGCCGGAGCGTCCTCTGCCGGGACTCAAATACACACACGAGCAGCTCTTCTTCATCGCGTTCGCTCAGGTAAACCAGATTCGTTCATACAGCGTTAGTTAGCAGTTTTAAAGTAACGCATTACAATATTGCATTACTCCCTAAAAAAGTAACTGATTACGTTAGTTACTTTTTATGGAAAGTAATGCGTTACGTTACTTTTGCGTTACTTTTCAAATCTGGGTTGGGCTTGCTTGTTTGTTTTTAATATAAAAAGTGATATTTCTGGTAAATGTAAAAGCCCTTTCACAAGAAAAAGTGAAATGAATGAGCCTCAGGCTGAAGGAAAAGTAAATTCTCATCTGTACAGCAGAACGCAGGAGAAGAACGTTCAACACTTCGGCAATAAAAAAAAATTAAGCACGAATGTTAGTTTATCTAAAGTGGTTTTTGCTTATTAGTATGATTGAATTTGATAATCGAAGCTCAGCTGCAAAGACGTTGGTTAATAAAATAGGATTAAATACATAAAGGATATTTGTGTTATTTACCATTTAACTATTGCAGATTTACATCAACTCAGAAGAACTCAAAGTAATGTGTTACTAGTTACTTAAAAAAATGAAATGTTTTCTACACATTGCATCACAGAACTGGTGTATGAAGAGACGATCGCAGTCGATTTACCTGCAGCTGCTGACGGATAAACACGCACCTGAACATTACAGGTAATACACAGCGAACACAATTAATATTCCTCATTAGAAACGTTTAATAAGTCAAACGTTACTTCTGCAAACCAAGCTCTATCTAGAAACCGATTAGCTGGTAACTACGGTATATAATGCCATTCTTCGGTTGTTATTGTTTTGCATTATGCTTAACAGCTCATTAATTCTGCACGTTGAAATAATTTGATATAGCGTTACATGTTGGCATGTGTATTTAATTTTTCAGAAGAAATCATTTCAATATAAGGCTGTTAAACTCAATAAAACAAAAATAAAACTAAGTAAAAAATTAAAGAAAGTAAATAATTTCATAACCAAATAAATTAGTGCATTAGTGTAATTAAGGCATGTTTATATCCAATTCATAAATACTTAAAGCAGTTCACTAATTTTAAATTATTCATCCTCGTTTATCTGATACTTAAGTATGACCAGTGTTAGTTTAGTATCACTGAGAATATTATAGTTTTTATTGATATTTTGAATTATTTTTATTAATATTTTTAAATATTTG
>JADLZM010003318.1:824201-851924 GCA_018148995.1 Sinocyclocheilus maitianheensis
TCACGTTATCCCTGTATGTTGATTCTGTGGAAACCCGTTTCTGCCATGGAAAAAATATATGTGACTCTGGAGCACAAAAGCAGTGTTAAGTCGCTGGGGGATATTTGTAGCAATAGCCAACAATACATTGTATGGGTCAAAATTATACATTTCTCTTTTATGCCAAAAATCATTAGGATATTAAGTAAAGATCATGTTCCGTGAAGATATTTAGTAAATTTCCTACCGTAAATATATCAAAACTTAATGTTTGATTAGTAATATGCATTGCTAGGAACTTCATTTGGACAACTTTAAAGCTGATTTTCTCAATATTTAGATTTTTTTGCACCCTCAGATTCCCGATTTTCAAATATTGTCCGATCCTAACAAACCATACATCAATGGAAAGATTATTTATTCAGCTTATTTCAGATGATGCATACATCTCAATTTCACAAAATTGACCCTCATGACGGGCTTCTTGGTCCAGGGTCAAAAAATGTAATTGGATATTTTTCTCTCACAATTATGCCTTTTTCCTCTAAATTGCGTTTCCAAGTTACACACTCGCAATTCTGAGTTTACATCTCACCATTTTGACTTTTTTCAAATTGTGAGTTTACATCTTTACCTTTTTCTTGCAGTGCTGACTTTTGTCTTGTAATTTTAATTTTTTTCTTGTAATTCTGAGTTTGCATCGTACAATTTCAACTTTTTTTCCACAATTCAGACTTTTTCCCCCCTCATACTTTTGACTTTTTTTCTTGCCATTTGAACTTGTTTCTCACAATTCTGACATTGTTTCTCATAAATCAGACGTATTTCTCACAATTCCAACTTTTTCTCACGATTCAGACTTTTGAGTTTATATCTTGCATTTCTGTTTTTTTTTCACCACAAAATAAAAAATATTAGTTAATTAAAATGACAAAAGAACATGACTTTTTATCTCACAGTTTGGACTTTTATCCTCACACTTTCACGTTTACACTATATCTCGCAATTCTGCGATTATATTTCACTATTTTGAGTTGATATCTCACGATTCTGAGAATTGTGAGGGGACAAAAAAGTCTGAAATGTGAGATAAAAAGTCGCGATGACGTTATTAAATGTCTTTGTTCCATGGTGGAAACAAGCTTCCCGTATGATTCTGTGTTGAGCTTTTCTCAGATTGTATTTTTAATGTGATAAAAGCTTTCATGACTCTCTCGTCCAGATCTGGAGCAGATGATTCTTGCATGATTTTTCACCTTTATGTTGTTTTCCGCTCAGGACAGAGACCCCATGGCATTCTGGGATAACGAGCGGAATATCTGAGACACATGACGACTTATTTTTGAGATAAAAATACGAGTTTATGTTCCTGATGTGATTATGTCATGTGATCTTCAGATCTGGCCTTTTTGTGTGTGTGTGATGATCTTTTGGACTTAAAAAGAGCCCACATTTCTGTCCAATCCGAGCAAACGTGTGCAGCTGCAGCCTCTCCAGTGTGAAGAGACCAACATGTCTTTGCCCGTGGAAGATGAAAGAGTAACTTTGTATAGATGAATTATACGAAAGTAAAAAAAAAAAATGTACAGGTCAAATAAAGCATGTTTGCTGTTAAAAAGTTCGAAAACACACAAAACCAAGAAAAGTAAAACAGCGTTCAGTGAAGATCTGGAAAGTGCCGTATGCTCCATAATCCATGTTTGGAATAAAACAAAGTCATATGCAACAACTGAGATCTTTCTTTTAATTTTTTTAAATAGAATTTACACTGTGTTGAATTTAAATACAAATCTTGGGACTTTTATATTTTTCCTCAGTCGCTAAGCAACACTGTGTGACTTCATTTCTATGTGATATTCCATTATATAATGTATTATTTTGTACGTATGCGAAATAGATCTTATGAACAGTTTACTACTAATTCTATGGAAACCAGCGTTGGATGTCATCGCTTCCGGTTCCGTAAGACATGCATGCATGTGATGTATTTTTACATCTTTTTTTAATTATTTTAATTATAATTCCATTAACCAAATAACATAAATATTGTACATCACTTTAAAATATTATATTTCACGACTCGTGACTTTTATTTTGTAATCTGCAGTCCGGATGTTGTCTTCGCCGACTTCACAGCCTCTGCTTTGCGCGCTTGTGTTTTGTTTCCTGTTTGAACTAAAGTTATAAATGTTACTTTAATTAAATATGATCTGAGATTAAACCCGGGTTTTAATGGACTCGAGCTCAAAACCCTCCGCGGGACGAGAAAAGGTGAACACATCTTCAACATTCACACTTTTAATATTGTAATAACAGTCAAGTACAGAGTAAACATGCAGAACTGTGTGATATAGGATGCTTTTTGATGTTATTCTTGTCTTGCGAATGTAAAACTGATATAATAATTAAGATTAAAGATGTACTTTTGTTTTTCAGAAAAGCTGGAGTTTTGTAAATAAAGCAAAATATTGTATAAGCACTTTTTAATTTATAAAAAAATAAAATAAATGTAAAGTCCATCTTAAAATCAGTCCACAATGAGAAAGAGAAAGGCCAGTAGAAATACATGCATGTACAAATATAACCTAAGGGGAGTTTTTGTTCTTTAGAAAAGGCTTTTTGCATTAACAACTAAAAAAAGCCAATAAACTGAAACAAAAACAAATGTCATTTATAGTAAACTGTAAATGCATTACATCAGAATTCACTAGACTGACTAATGGCTTATTATTTATTTCATTTCTAACACTGTTTCATTATTTAGTCTCATGCATTTTATTCAAGCAAGTACTAATTATTAGCTATTTAATTTACAGTGTTTCTCCCGCATACATTTAATAGAATGAAATCGAGGCATTCGTGTGTGTGTGTGTGTGTGTGTGTGTGTGTGTGTGTGTGTGTGTGGGTGTGGGTGTGTGGGCGGGTGAGGGGGTGGGGGCGGTGGCTTGCGGTGGGGCGGGTGTGTGCCAATAAATAATTTTTTTTAATTAAATATAGAAACATAGGGTTTAGATTAAATATTAAATTATATATTGCACATTTAAATCATAAATATTTACGTTCATAATTAGCCAAACCCTAGGACAGACTGTATTATTTTTGTTTGTGGCACTCATTTTTTTTACTCAGCACTTATTCGTGTTAGAGAGGACAGGTGCAGTGAACTGGAATACCCCTGTTGAGTGAGTGCTGTTGTCCCGAATCATGCTCCCTTCACTGTGTGTGTGTGTGTGTGTGTGTGTGTGTGTGTGTGTGTGCTGTGTGTCACAGGAGGGTGTGACGGCGCCGCTCAGAGGCCGACCGATGTCTGACAGCGTGTCTCTGGCCTCTTACTCGGAGTATCCTGCGGGACCTCCCTTCATTAACACACCCCTGCCCTTCACTAACAGAGCCGTCAAAGCCTTTCCTGAGAGCAGCGGTGCAGGTGCACACACACACACACTCACACTCTCACAGACACACACACGCACCTGTGACACCTGAGATCTCTCACACTCACTTTCACACACAAACACACACACACACTCTCCCACACACACACACACACACGCTCACACACACACACACACGCACGCACACACACGCACACACTCTCTCGCACTCTCACACACACACACACGCACACTCTCACACGCACACACACTCACACACACTCTCTCGCACTCACACACACACACACTCACCTCTGACACCCGCGATCTCACACACTCACACACACACGCACACTCTCACACGCACACACACTCACACACACTCTCTCGCACTCACACACACACACACTCACCTCTGACACCCGCGATCTCACACACTCACACACACACGCACACTCTCACACGCACACACACTCACACACACTCTCTCGCACTCACACACACACACACTCACCTCTGACACCCGCGATCTCACACACTCACACACACACGCACACTCTCACACGCACACACACTCACACACACTCTCTCGCACTCACACACACACACACTCACCTCTGACACCCGCGATCTCACACACTCACACACACACGCACACTCTCACACGCACACACACTCACACACACTCTCTCGCACTCACACACACACACACTCACCTCTGACACCCGCGATCTCACACACTCACACACACACGCACACTCTCACACGCACACACACTCACACACACTCTCTCGCACTCACACACACACACACTCACCTCTGACACCCGCGATCTCACACACTCACACACACACGCACACTCTCACACGCACACACACTCACACACACTCTCTCGCACTCACACACACACACACTCACCTCTGACACCCGCGATCTCACACACTCACACACACACGCACACTCTCACACGCACACACACTCACACACACTCTCTCGCACTCACACACACACACACTCACCTGTGACACCTGAGATCTCACACACTCAGATGCACTGATGACACGACACTCGTGTGTATGGAGAGTGATTGACAGCTGTTTGCGGCACTCATGAATAATTCAGTGCTTCGGCTGATATATAGACTGTGTGACGTTTGAGCGAGTTACTTAAACATGCCAGAAAACGTCTGTGTTTTTAGTCTAAAATTTTCAGACATAAAATGACAGTATTTTAAAATATGTATTAATTAATTAATTGTATTTATTTAAGTTAAAATGCAGTGTAACTTGACACTGATAGTTAAAATTTAATAAAAAATTGAACAGGAAAATTGTACCTGCTAAAACCGCAAAGAATTCAGAACCTCATAAATAAATCATTGCAAAGCAGGGTTATTATACTAAAACTAAAACCATAAAAATTGCTTGAAATAAAATACACGTTAACTGAAAAATATATACATATATTTTTTTCAGTTAACATTTATTTCAAGTAATTTTTTATTTTTGCATTATTTTATTTCAAGTATTTTTATTAATATTTTATGTACATATGTTTTTAATATAAATGTATACTTACTTTATTTAGGCAAAGTATTTCTCATTTTCATTTAAATAAACTCGATGTACTATAATAATGAAACAACAAAACACACTACAAAGCTGCAAAAACGATTAAAAATAATAATGGAAAATATGAAAATAAAAACTATTTTAAAATATTTTAAAAAGACAATATTAGTGTCTCAGTGACACAAAAAAACCCCACAAAAGTTATCTTGATATTCAAAAACAGCTAAAGTAAACTTTAATAAAACTATAGACATAAATAAACAACAACTAAAATACTACAACTTTAACAAAACAGCGCCACCTGCTGGAGAGTTTAGATTCAGATTCCGCCGCTTGCGATTAACATTTTGCCTCTTGAAGACTTCTGTATGTAAATGAGCTCTCTTTTGATTGGCTGACCTTTTCATATGTGAGTGCTGCTTTGTGGCTGTGGCACTGGGCCAGTGTGAGCTGAATACATCACATCTAGATGCAGAACTCCTTGAACTGGTGTGTTTTTGCAGCCATTCTTTCCGCGCTGAAGCACCTGCAGGAGAAGATCCGTCGTCTGGAGCTGGAGCGATGTGATGCTCAGCAGAAGCTCCAGACCGTCTCCAGAGAATCCACACGCTCCGACCACAGACACACGAACCACACGAACCATGGTGAGCCTGTGATTTCATCCACACACATGCTATTTATGTGCTATTATAGTATTCACTCATATTTCCAATGCTTTACATTTACATTTATTAATTTAGCAGACTTACAGTCGGGGAATAATCAAGCGATTCTTCTTAAAGAGGCAGACAGACACAGCAAGTGCTCGTAATGCAAAGTTTCAAGCATTGTTCAAATAAGTACAAGCTAGACAGAGAAAGATTCAAGAAAAGAGAAAAATATTTTTATTTTATTTTTAGGATGAAGTCAGATAGTGACGAAAGAGGCGAGTTTTCAGCTGAAAGATAGAGATGTGTGTCATAACACTTAAATTGAACTTAGGGCTGGACGATATGGCCAAAATTTATATCACGATATATTTCTTAATTTCGGTCGATACGATATAATTCCGATATCGATATGAACACTATTTAAAAAAGCCTTGGAAAAACTGCCAAGAACGCCCACAACAGATGTCTTTATGAAAAATGAATTTGCCAAGTCTGACACCTCATATAAAACCATATAATACTTTAGAGAAAAAAAAACAGCACAAATAAATTAATGTTCAACTTTTATTTGTATTTAGCCTTCATACAAACAAGAAATGTGAAATCACTGTCAAATAAACATCTCAGACTCACCTTATTAATTATTAATATCTTCTAACATACCAGTCAAAAGTTTTTGAACAGTAAGATTGTTATTGTTTTTAAAGAATTCTCTTCTGCTCACCAAGCCTGCATTTATTTGATCCAAAATACAGCAAAAACAGTAACATTTTGAAATATTTTTACTATTTAAAATAACTCTTTTCTATTTGGAAATATTTTAAAATGCAATTTATTCCTGTGATTTCAAAGCTATATTTTTAGCATCATTACTCCAGTCACATAATCCTTCAGAAATCATTCTAATATTCTGATTTGCTGCTCAAATAATTTATTATGATGTTGAAAACAGCCGAGTATAATTTTTTCAGGTTTCTTTGATGGATAGAAAGTTCAGAAGAGCAGCATTGATCTGAAATAGAAATCGTTTTTAACATTATAAATTTCTTTATCATCACTTTTGATCAATTTAAAGCATCGTTGCTAAATAAAAGTATTAATTTCTATAATTTCTTTCCCCCCCCAAAAAAAAGAAGGAAACCATACTGACTCCAAGCTTTTGAATGGAATAGTGTATAATGTTACAAAAGCTTTTTATTTCAGATAAATGCTGATCTTTGGATCTTTCTGTTCATCAAAGAAACCTGAAAAAAAAATCCTCAACTGTATATTGATAATCAGCAGAGCAGCATATTATACTGATTTCTGAAGATCATGTGACACTGAAGACTGGAGTAATGATGCTGAAAATACAGCTGCACATCACAGAAATACATTACAGTTTAAAATATATTCAAACAGAAAATATTTCTAAATTTTGCTGTTTTTGCTGTACTTTGGATCAAATAAATGCAGACTTGGTGAGCAGAAGAGAATTCTTAAAAAAAAAAAAAAAACATTAAAAATCTTACTGTTCAAAAACCTTTGACTGGTAATGTAGGGTGGCTGATTATTGTTATAGATTGAAACCAATGTGCTTCCGCCAGGATAAAGAATATGAAAAGTGCTCTGAGTTGCTGCAGAAAAAAAGAGCAACAACAAAAGCATGTTGCTGGAGACGGGCTTATTGAAAATTGAAAAACTGCTTGTCTGCCAGCAGGAGGCGCTGTGAGAGCGGCAGAACTAGCGGTTTCTCCAGTAACGGCTGTAATCACAGCAGCTCCGCTCATGAACGCTACTTTATCAGATCAAATGAAAATGTCATCGAAACTTTTCTGAAGACAGTCGGGTCCCTTCAGAGACACATTCATATAAAACACTCGCACCACGTTTTTGAAACGTGCAGTGCTCATGTTTATTCAACGAAGTCAAACGCCACAAATACATCAATGTATGGGAAACACTGGTAATGTATATTGTATGTAAGGTGTTTAAAAATCCTATCACCGTTATTGAAAAGAATTATATCGCGATACATATCGATATTGAATTATTGTCCAGCCCTAATTGAACTTTTAGTAATCATGTGCTTTTTAAAATGTTATTACTTTTCTAATATATATATTAAATATTTGGTTATATTATAGTTAGTTGCCAAGGCAACATTTTATTTTCTTATTTTTACTAAAATAAAATAAAAAAAATGTAATTTTCATATTAATAAGCATTTCTTATTTTTTTATATTTTATACAAGCATTTATTATTTTTTTATATTTATCTTTTACGTTTCATTTGAGTAAGTTTTATTAATTTTGTTATGTGGCATTTTTATTAATTCTTAGTTTTTTGGATCATTATTATTTTTTTGTATATTAAGTTAAATAAATAATTTACATAAATTATGTTTATATATAGTAATTCAATACAGGTTAAGTTTTAATTCAGTTTTAGTTATTTTAGTACTTCAACTTGGTTATTTTATTTCATTTTAAATGTTTTCATGTAACATTTATATTGTACTCCTTAACTTTTATTTTTAAAGTTGTACTAATTTTGTTGCATGCTTTTGGTTACATGCATTTTTATTATAATAATGTTTTACAATTATTTTTAATAATATATATTTTTTTTTCAATATTGTTTTAGTAATTTGAGTTGCCAAGGTAAAATTTAAAGTTCACGTTTTTCATGTAATGTTTATTTTTTAACATTTTATTTCAGTTGCCGGAAATGATTTTTAATACTTTTCACTTTAGGTTACCACGATTGACACAGATCTTTATTCCCAGCCTTACATTTACAGTAAATGTACAGTAAAATGTCTGTCTGTGTAGATCTGCTCTCTCAGCTGTCTGCGGCCGAGACTCGATGCTCACGCTTGGAGAAACAGTTGGAGCACATGAGGAAGACTGTGAGAAACACTGAATCGGACAGAAGCGCTGTACTGCGCCGACAGGTGCGTCACACACACACAGAACCCGCTGCAACAGGTGTGTGTGTGTGTGTGTGTGTTAATATGCTGTGTGTGTTGTGCAGGTGTATCTGGAGCAGCTGGGCTCAGCGGATCGGGCCGATGTTCAGCTGAAGCTGCAGAAGCTGGATCTGCTGGAGCAGGAGTATTATCGGCTGACGGAGACTCAGAGCGCCGCCGAGAGGAAGATCAGACAGCTGGAGAGGAAACTACAGGAAGAGGAGCATCAGAGGAAACTGGTGCAGGACAAAGCAGCTCAGGTTCGTCTCTCTGTCAGTTAGGGCCGGAGCAATAAATCGATGCATCGTCAATAGATTAATTAATGATTCTTTGGGATGTAACCATATCCAAATCTCACGATGCGATAATATCGCGATATGAAGTAGTCCACGATACGATATTTATTGCGATATTAAAAAAAAAAAAAAAAAAGACATGAAGAATTGGAAAATGTTTTAATTTTGTACATTTTAAAGTTAAATTACGCCATCTAATGCACTTTGAGAGTTCAAAATTAAGAGCTCCAACCCATGTTCTTAACTAAGTCCGAAAAAAGTCTCGTACCTGAACTTTAAAGGGACTCGACCCTGTTTTTATTTGTGATATAGTGTCTCAGTCTAAATTACAGTCACACTGCTGTTTTAGGAAGCCTAATAAATTAGAATAGAATAATAACAACAATGACAGTAATATAGACATATATTAACAATTTTGCTGTAAGATAAATGAAAATATTTCATAGGAATACTATTTTTGCTTTACACTGCAGTAGGGAAATTACAATACTTCTTTCCTAATTTCTACACTTTGAAAGAGATATTTTGTGAGTTTTTTTTTTTGTGATGGCAACGCTTTAATCAAGAAAGGGAAGAGTTCAATAGTGACTAGAAGGAGAGCAGCAGTTGAACATAAAATAATCATTCATACAGTTTGAAAAGGTTGAAGCGAATTACAAGGGTGTTCATAGTGGGCTGTGTTTACATTAAACTAGCGTCATAAAAGCATAAAAGCCAAGATGCAAGTACATTTAACCTCTTACACGACTCAGCCGAATGCACAAGAGCTCTTCTTTGCGAGCATTGGAGTGTGCAGTTAAAAACTAGCCTAGAGCGCCATCTGCTGTTAGAAACTAAGCTCAGAATCGATTCCAGAGAGAAATGCATTCCGAAAATCTCAGAATCAATCCACGATGCATCGTGATGTTAACTGTGTCTATCTGTTCTGTGGTCAGTTGCAGACGGGTCTAGAAGCCAATCGTCTGCTCATCCAGTCTGTGTCTCCACGTCCACATAAATCCAGCAGAATCAAACCAAAGAAGCTCTCAGCAAAGGTAAACGAGCACAGACAGATCTGATTCCTCTAACGCATTTACTTAATACAAACTACTTAAGAGGTGGGGATATGATGTCAACTGCAGTAAGAAAGAACATCACAATATAGTAATCCTGCTTGAAATCCGAGATGTTACTAATTAAATTTAAAGCCATATGATATATTTCTCAACTTCATTGCTTAAATGACTGCTAATGTTAAATTCACACTAGGCTCTTTTAGGGTTGCAAAAAGGTGGAAAATTTCCAGTAAATTTCGGAAACATTCCAGAAATTATGGAAACTTTCCATGATTTGTTTTGGAATATTCCCGGGATTTTTGGAAATTTTTCCGGAAATGTGCAACCCTAGGCTCTTTGACATCCGGCTAATTTTCACTTCAGACAACTCATGGTATCATTATTGACGCTTTTGAGAATTATACCCTCTTGCACAGAACAAAACCAACCAATATTTAAATCTCGTAATAAAAAACAACTGATATTTAAATCTTATAATTGAAAAAACGACAGATATTTTAATCTCATAATAGACCAAAAGTGTCTGATATTTAAATCTCGTAATAGACCAAAAATTACCGATATTTAAATCTCGTAATAGACCAAAAATTACCGATATTTAAATCTCGTAATAGACCAAAAATTACCGATATTTAAATCTCGTAATAGACCAAAAATTACCGATATTTAAATCTCGTAATAGACCAAAAATTACCGATATTTAAATCTCGTAATAGACCAAAAATTACCGATATTTAAATCTCGTAATAGACCAAAAATTACCGATATTTAAATCTCGTAATAGACCAAAAATTACCGATATTTAAATCTCGTAATAGACCAAAAATTACCGATATTTAAATCTCGTAATAGACCAAAAATTACCGATATTTAAATCTCGTAATAGACCAAAAATTACCGATATTTAAATCTCGTAATAGACCAAAAATTACCGATATTTAAATCTCGTAATAGACCAAAAATTACCGATATTTAAATCTCGTAATAGACCAAAAATTACCGATATTTAAATCTCGTAATAGACCAAAAATTACCGATATTTAAATCTCGTAATAGACCAAAAATTACCGATATTTAAATCTCGTAATAGACCAAAAATTACCGATATTTAAATCTCGTAATAGACCAAAAATTACCGATATTTAAATCTCGTAATAGACCAAAAATTACCGATATTTAAATCTCGTAATAGACCAAAAATTACCGATATTTAAATCTCGTAATAGACCAAAAATTACCGATATTTAAATCTCGTAATAGACCAAAAATTACCGATATTTAAATCTCGTAATAGACCAAAAATTACCGATATTTAAATCTCGTAATAGACCAAAAATTACCGATATTTAAATCTCGTAATAGACCAAAAATTACCGATATTTAAATCTCGTAATAGACCAAAAATTACCGATATTTAAATCTCGTAATAGACCAAAAATTACCGATATTTAAATCTCGTAATAGACCAAAAATTACCGATATTTAAATCTCGTAATAGACCAAAAATTACCGATATTTAAATCTCGTAATAGACCAAAAATTACCGATATTTAAATCTCGTAATAGACCAAAAATTACCGATATTTAAATCTCGTAATAGACCAAAAATTACCGATATTTAAATCTCGTAATAGACCAAAAATTACCGATATTTAAATCTCGTAATAGACCAAAAATTACCGATATTTAAATCTCGTAATAGACCAAAAATTACCGATATTTAAATCTCGTAATAGACCAAAAATTACCGATATTTAAATCTCGTAATAGACCAAAAATTACCGATATTTAAATCTCGTAATAGACCAAAAATTACCGATATTTAAATCTCGTAATAGACCAAAAATTACCGATATTTAAATCTCGTAATAGACCAAAAATTACCGATATTTAAATCTCGTAATAGACCAAAAATTACCGATATTTAAATCTCGTAATAGACCAAAAATTACCGATATTTAAATCTCGTAATAGACCAAAAATTACCGATATTTAAATCTCGTAATAGACCAAAAATTACCGATATTTAAATCTCGTAATAGACCAAAAATTACCGATATTTAAATCTCGTAATAGACCAAAAATTACCGATATTTAAATCTCGTAATAGACCAAAAATTACCGATATTTAAATCTCGTAATAGACCAAAAATTACCGATATTTAAATCTCGTAATAGACCAAAAATTACCGATATTTAAATCTCGTAATAGACCAAAAATTACCGATATTTAAATCTCGTAATAGACCAAAAATTACCGATATTTAAATCTCGTAATAGACCAAAAATTACCGATATTTAAATCTCGTAATAGACCAAAAATTACCGATATTTAAATCTCGTAATAGACCAAAAATTACCGATATTTAAATCTCGTAATAGACCAAAAATTACCGATATTTAAATCTCGTAATAGACCAAAAATTACCGATATTTAAATCTCGTAATAGACCAAAAATTACCGATATTTAAATCTCGTAATAGACCAAAAATTACCGATATTTAAATCTCGTAATAGACCAAAAATTACCGATATTTAAATCTCGTAATAGACCAAAAATTACCGATATTTAAATCTCGTAATAGACCAAAAATTACCGATATTTAAATCTCGTAATAGACCAAAAATTACCGATATTTAAATCTCGTAATAGACCAAAAATTACCGATATTTAAATCTCGTAATAGACCAAAAATTACCGATATTTAAATCTCGTAATAGACCAAAAATTACCGATATTTAAATCTCGTAATAGACCAAAAATTACCGATATTTAAATCTCGTAATAGACCAAAAATTACCGATATTTAAATCTCGTAATAGACCAAAAATTACCGATATTTAAATCTCGTAATAGACCAAAAATTACCGATATTTAAATCTCGTAATAGACCAAAAATTACCGATATTTAAATCTCGTAATAGACCAAAAATTACCGATATTTAAATCTCGTAATAGACCAAAAATTACCGATATTTAAATCTCGTAATAGACCAAAAATTACCGATATTTAAATCTCGTAATAGACCAAAAATTACCGATATTTAAATCTCGTAATAGACCAAAAATTACCGATATTTAAATCTCGTAATAGACCAAAAATTACCGATATTTAAATCTCGTAATAGACCAAAAATTACCGATATTTAAATCTCGTAATAGACCAAAAATTACCGATATTTAAATCTCGTAATAGACCAAAAATTACCGATATTTAAATCTCGTAATAGACCAAAAATTACCGATATTTAAATCTCGTAATAGACCAAAAATTACCGATATTTAAATCTCGTAATAGACCAAAAATTACCGATATTTAAATCTCGTAATAGACCAAAAATTACCGATATTTAAATCTCGTAATAGACCAAAAATTACCGATATTTAAATCTCGTAATAGACCAAAAATTACCGATATTTAAATCTCGTAATAGACCAAAAATTACCGATATTTAAATCTCGTAATAGACCAAAAATTACCGATATTTAAATCTCGTAATAGACCAAAAATTACCGATATTTAAATCTCGTAATAGACCAAAAATTACCGATATTTAAATCTCGTAATAGACCAAAAATTACCGATATTTAAATCTCGTAATAGACCAAAAATTACCGATATTTAAATCTCGTAATAGACCAAAAATTACCGATATTTAAATCTCGTAATAGACCAAAAATTACCGATATTTAAATCTCGTAATAGACCAAAAATTACCGATATTTAAATCTCGTAATAGACCAAAAATTACCGATATTTAAATCTCGTAATAGACCAAAAATTACCGATATTTAAATCTCGTAATAGACCAAAAATTACCGATATTTAAATCTCGTAATAGACCAAAAATTACCGATATTTAAATCTCGTAATAGACCAAAAATTACCGATATTTAAATCTCGTAATAGACCAAAAATTACCGATATTTAAATCTCGTAATAGACCAAAAATTACCGATATTTAAATCTCGTAATAGACCAAAAATTACCGATATTTAAATCTCGTAATAGACCAAAAATTACCGATATTTAAATCTCGTAATAGACCAAAAATTACCGATATTTAAATCTCGTAATAGACCAAAAATTACCGATATTTAAATCTCGTAATAGACCAAAAATTACCGATATTTAAATCTCGTAATAGACCAAAAATTACCGATATTTAAATCTCGTAATAGACCAAAAATTACCGATATTTAAATCTCGTAATAGACCAAAAATTACCGATATTTAAATCTCGTAATAGACCAAAAATTACCGATATTTAAATCTCGTAATAGACCAAAAATTACCGATATTTAAATCTCGTAATAGACCAAAAATTACCGATATTTAAATCTCGTAATAGACCAAAAATTACCGATATTTAAATCTCGTAATAGACCAAAAATTACCGATATTTAAATCTCGTAATAGACCAAAAATTACCGATATTTAAATCTCGTAATAGACCAAAAATTACCGATATTTAAATCTCGTAATAGACCAAAAATTACCGATATTTAAATCTCGAAATAGAACAAAACTGACCGATATTTCAATCTCATAATAGACCAAAACTGACTATTTCAGCTTTGAAATAGAACAAAATTGGACTACATTTAAATCTTGTAATATAACAAAACTGACCGATATTTACATTTTGTAATAGAACAAAACTGTTTAGAAAAAAACTGTGATAGAACAAAACTGAGTGATCTTTAAATATTTTAGTAGAACAAAACAAAATTATTTTTAAATTTTGTTGGCCAGATGACATTACAATGTCGTTATAGAACCAAATTAACCGATATTTCAATCTCTTAATAGAACAAAGTTGACTGATATTTAAATCTCGTAATAGAACAGAACCAACCGATATTTCATTGTTATAAAACAAAACTGGATGACATTTCAATGTTGTTCTGAAACCAAATCAACCGATATTTAAATCTTGCAACAGAACAAAACTGACCGATATTTCAATGTTGTTATAAAAGTAAATGAACAGTATTTAAATCTCATAATAGAACAATACCGACCAATATTTAAATCTTGTAATAGAACCAGACTGACATATTTAAATATTTCAATAGAACAAAAACCGATATTTAAATTTTGTAACAGAACATAACCAGATGACATTGTAGTCGTTATAGATCAATGTCGTTACAGAACAAAACCAATGTAAAATTTTTCGTCATTTCGATCAAAAACTGACCAATATTTTAATCTTGTAATACAACAAAATAGATTACATTTCAATGTTGTTACAGAACCGAATCAACCGATATTTCAGTCTCAGAATAGAACACAGCCGACCGATATTTCAATGTTGTTATAGAACCGAATCAACCGATATTTCAGTCTCATAATAGAACACAGCCGAACGATATTTCAATGTTGTTACAGAACCGAATCAACCGATATTTCAGTCTCATAATAGAACACAGCCGACCGATATTTCAATGTTGTTATAGAACAAAACTGACCGATATTTTAATCTCGTAATAGTAAAAACCGGCTAACATTTAAATCTGTAAAGCATCTGAGATGAGCTGCTCATGTGTGAATTCTCCTGTGTTTCTGCAGAAACATCCGTCGCAGCCGCAGCCGCATTACAGACTCAGTCTGGGAGACGTGCCGTTTGTGACCGGGACGGTAAAGACACAAACACCGTGTTTTACACTATAACATTTGATTTTATTCCCACGTTTTTTCATGATCATTTCTGACCCTTATACTGTCCCTACCATTACATTTGAAGTTATTTTTATTACAAATCATAGCATGATTGATATGGAGCAGTATTGTGGATGTTAACGAGTCTGTGCCTTCAGTCGACAGGCTCGAGTCACTCTGTGCGAGCAAACGTCCAGCACGTCCTTCATCTCATGAAGCAGCATCATCCTCAGCTGTGTAACGAGCGAGTGCTGGGACACGCCCCCTCCACCAATCACAGCAGTAGCTCCTCCTCTTCCTCTTCCTGTGGGGAGGAGCTGTCAGAGCTGCTGCTGACGCTGCAGGACGAGTTTGGACACATGAGCTTGTGAGGATTGTATTTGTTTCCACCCTCTCTCGGACCAGCGTTACTATCGTTAACTAAAACTAAAAATGTTGCATTGAAATTAAAAAAAATATTTTATATTAGTTAACATTTATTTTAAGTTTTTTTTATTTCAATTAATTGCCAAGTCAACATTTCTAATTTTTTAGGTTAACTGTTGTATGTGACATACTATTATATATATTTTTAAATATTTTTATTCTTATATTTTCCACTTTCATGTTAATTTTAGTTGCATATTTTTGTCATTTTTATTAGTTTTTTTTAAATGTCTATGTAGTATATATTTTCTTTCAATAGTGTTAGTTTTAGTTATTTTAGTACATCAAGTTAAACCAAATGAAAATGCGAAATATATAAAAATATATATAAATTTTATTTGATTTCACTTGATTTTTTTTTTTCAGGTAACTTTTTAATGGTTTTGGTTTTAGTTTTAAAGAATCATAATAACCCTGACTTAAAGTACTAAAATGACTAAATCAAAAAATAAAACAAACTAAAACTGAAATAAAAAATAATAACAAATAATGAAAGTTAACAAAGACAAATAAACAACAAAAACTAATAAACGTATGATGATAACACACATTTTATTATTAAAACTTAAAAGTTAATTGAAAACATTAATAAATACTATAATAACACTACTTTAATGATACTAAAATACAATTTTAGTCTTGGTTAAAGGGACAATTTACCAAAAATGAACGTTCTGTTAATAATTGTTTTATGTAAATAAATAAAATAACTCAAATTGTTCACACACTCCATATTTTAATGACATGAAATGATTTGCAGACTGAATTGAATAGATTACACACGCATGGCAACATTTGGATTGGGTTTGTGTGAGGCGATGTTGCCAGCTTCAGTGCTTTAAGAGTGAATCATTTTGTGAAACGATTCATTCAATTGATTCAGAGATTCAAAAAGCTTAGTTTCTCCCAATGCTAGTGTTCGATGACATGAAAGCATCATAATAATAGTCATTAAACATTTACATAAAGGTTCTGCAAAAATCTCCTTTCATGTTGCTTATAAGAAAATAAGAGCGTACAGGTTTGGCACAAACAGTGTTGGTGTGTGAGTGTGTGTAACTGTAAGCGGTGTGTGTTGTGTTTGTGTGTCAGCGAGCAGCAGGAATTGGTCAAACGGATCCAGTCGTGTGGTTCGGATCGCTTGCGGCGGGATCTGGAGCGTGAGATGGAGGCGCTCGTGAAGAGGATGGAGAATAAAGCAGAACAGATCGCTAAAGTCCGGCGACATCAAACTCAGGTAACACAATGCAACTGAAGATACATGTATACTGTAAAAGCAGCTCATGGTAGAAGTACAGTACCGGCTCACCAAGACTGCATTTATTACAGTAATACAGTAAAATACTGAAATATTATTACAATCTAAAACAGCTGTTGTCTATGTGAATATGTGTTAAACTGTAATGTATTTCTGTGATGCGCAGCTGTATTTTCAGCATCATTCCTCCAGTCTTCAGTGTCACATGATCTTCAGAAATCAGTATAATATGCTGATCTGCTGCTCGAGAAACATCTCTGATTATTAGTTTTGAAAAATGCAAATTTTTAAATAATTTTTCAGGATTCACAGATGCATAGACCGTTCTAAAGTACAGCGTTTATTTGAAATAGAAATCTACTGTAACATTAGAAATGCCTTTACTGTCACTTTTAAGCAATTTAATGCGTCCTTGATTAATAAAAGTGTATTTTTAAGCAGCACAACTGTTTTCAACACTGATAATAATCAGAAATGTTTCTCGAGCAGCAGATCAGCATATTATACTGATTTCTGAAGATCATGTGACACTGAAGACTGGAGGAATGATGCTGAAAATACAGCTGCGCATCACAGAAATACATTACAGTTTAACACATATTCACATAGACAACAGCTGTTTTAGATTGTAATAATATTTCAGTATTTTACTGTATTACTGTAATAAATGCAGTCTTGGTGAGCCGGTACTGTACTTCTACCATGAGCTGCTTTTACAGTATACATGTATCTTCAGTTGCATTGTGTTACCTGAGTTTGATGTCGCCGGACTTTAGCGATCTGTTCTGCTTTATTCTCCATCCTCTTCACGAGCGCCTCCATCTCACGCTCCAGATCCCGCCGCAAGCGATCCGAACCACACGACTGGATCCGTTTGACCAATTCCTGCTGCTCGCTGACACACAAACACAACACACACCGCTTACAGTTACACACACTCACACACCAACACTGTTTGTGCCAAACCTGTACGCTCTTATTTTCTTATAAGCAACATGAAAGGAGATTTTTGCAGAACCTTTATGTAAATGTTTAATGACTATTATTATGATGCTTTCATGTCATCGAACACTAGCATTGGGAGAAACTAAGCTTTTTGAATCTCTGAATCAATTGAATGAATCGTTTCACAAAATGATTCACTCTTAAAGCACTGAAGCTGGCAACATCGCCTCACACAAACCCAATCCAAATGTTGCCATGCGTGTGTAATCTATTCAATTCAGTCTGCAAATCATTTCATGTCATTAAAATATGGAGTGTGTGAACAATTTGAGTTATTTTATTTATTTACATAAAACAATTATTAACAGAACGTTCATTTTTGGTAAATTGTCCCTTTAACCAAGACTAAAATTGTATTTTAGTATCATTAAAGTAGTGTTATTATAGTATTTATTAATGTTTTCAATTAACTTTTAAGTTTTAATAATAAAATGTGTGTTATCATCATACGTTTATTAGTTTTTGTTGTTTATTTGTCTTTGTTAACTTTCATTATTTGTTATTATTTTTTATTTCAGTTTTAGTTTGTTTTATTTTTTGATTTAGTCATTTTAGTACTTTAAGTCAGGGTTATTATGATTCTTTAAAACTAAAACCAAAACCATTAAAAAGTTACCTGAAAAAAAAAAATCAAGTGAAATCAAATAAAATTTATATATATTTTTATATATTTCGCATTTTCATTTGGTTTAACTTGATGTACTAAAATAACTAAAACTAACACTATTGAAAGAAAATATATACTACATAGACATTTAAAAAAAACTAATAAAAATGACAAAAATATGCAACTAAAATTAACATGAAAGTGGAAAATATAAGAATAAAAATATTTAAAAATATATATAATAGTATGTCACATACAACAGTTAACCTAAAAAATTAGAAATGTTGACTTGGCAATTAATTGAAATAAAAAAAACTTAAAATAAATGTTAACTAATATAAAATATTTTTTTTAATTTCAATGCAACATTTTTAGTTTTAGTTAACGATAGTAACGCTGGTCCGAGAGAGGGTGGAAACAAATACAATCCTCACAAGCTCATGTGTCCAAACTCGTCCTGCAGCGTCAGCAGCAGCTCTGACAGCTCCTCCCCACAGGAAGAGGAAGAGGAGGAGCTACTGCTGTGATTGGTGGAGGGGGCGTGTCCCAGCACTCGCTCGTTACACAGCTGAGGATGATGCTGCTTCATGAGATGAAGGACGTTAGCAGATATTCACAGAGAAAACTGATATTTTAAATTGTAATAATATTTCACTATGTTTACTGTATTTTTGACCAATAAAAGCAAAAGGTTGTACTAACTTTGGCTAGTTTTAGTGCCAAGCGCTCCCTGATCTGATGGTTTGTGTGTGGCGCAGTGTGTTCAGCAGAGCGCCGGCGGAGGACAGATGAAAGTCTGGAGTCGCTCGGTCAAAGCCAGACCTGGCGAGCGCAGTCGAGACAGTCTGCGTCTGCTCAAAGACATGCGCTCGCTGCAGACCTCACTGCGCAGCTGGGAATACTGAGAGGGTCAGGGGCACACAAACACGTCCAGGTCAAAGGTCAGCCCAAAATCAAAAGAAGAAAGATTACGTTCATGGCAATTTGTAGTTCTGTAATGCTGTTTTTTATGATAGATATATATATACATATTCATTTTAATCACTTAAATAGACATCAATGCAGTAAAAGCAAGAGATTTTTTTTGCATTACAAAATTGGCTTAAAATTCCTAAAATAATGTCAGAATGCAGAGAATCTTACTGCTCCTAAAGCAGCTCTGAGTTTGTTCTGTTTATGCAGAATATCATTTCTTTCATTTGTTTGATGAGTTTAACCCTTTGAACTTCTGATTTGATCACTCTTTTTTTTTGGGTTTGTTTTCATAGTTTTTCCAGATGTTTGATTTATTTGGAAAACAAATGATCTTCGATGACGAGCCGAACAGAATCTGAATTCTGAAGACGAGGCTCTCTGAAAAATCCAGAAACATTATTATTAATTCATATTTTTCATTTTTATTACATGAAGGGTTTATTACGTGTTAAGAACTATTTCTGGAGCAGAATAAAGGGCAGACTGAATCAAAAATTACCCAGAATTCCTGTGCTGCTGTGTTTGGTAGCACTTTACAGTGAGATCTCATTTGTTAACATTAGTAAGCACAATAACTAACATCAACTTACAGCTTGTAAATATATTTTTACAGCGTCTATTAATGTTACTTAATTTTTTCGTATTTATTTCAGTTTTCAGTGCATAAATATTAAGAGAGAAAACATTTGATCTTAATTCTTTGACGATTTTTATTGTCAGTTCATATCAACTAATGAAGGTATCTAATGTTAGCAAATGGAACCTTACTGTAAAGTGCTACTTTTTACTAATTCTTCAGTATTTCAGGTTTATGATCTTTTCAACATTCCAAAGATTCCAGCATTTATTTTTCTTTGGTAAAATGATTCGGCTTGTATTATAATGTTTACATATTTCTGTTGGCAGTCATTCTGTTTGTTTCCGTGATGGAGTGAAATGTGAGTGCTTTAATGAATATATATGATGGATTTTATTTGAATTGAGCAGAGATTTATTAAAGATGCAGTCGATTTTAGTGTGTGTGTGTGTGTGTGTGATGCACCGGTGCTCTTGCGTTGTGTGAGAATGACTTTAAATATGTTTGAAATATTTATTTTTACAGCACTGAATAAAAACAAAGTGAATGACGTGTTTGAGATTTGTTTGTTTCAACTGAGTTTATTTGAATGGACCCTTTTATTTCTTCATTCATAATCCTCGTGTAAGTTAAAGACACAATGATCTGTACAGAATATCTACACACACACACACACGTCTCCAGACAGACTTTCAGAAAAACCATTGGCACACCATTCTCACTTCATATCATTCTGTAACACTTTACAATAAAGTCTCATTTATTAGCATTAATATTTAGCTAACACGAGCAATATTTTTTTTGCAGCACTTATTAATAATAAAAAAAGTTTAGTGTTAGTTGATGCATGAATTTTAACAGATGCTTGATTTAAAAATGTGTTTGTTAATGTTACAATAAATTCTGTATCATTATAAATAAAAAGAATATTACAGTGTTTTACAAGAAAATATTTTAGTCTTGCCACTTCAGAATTGTTTATTGAATGTTACTCGCTTTTTGTGAAATTTACTAGCACGTGAAAATGGTTTTAACATTAACTACACTTGAAAAAAAAAGGTGTTAACTAATGTTGAGAAGCTTTTCAAATTGATTTTAAAAATGTATTCATAAATGTTGAAATGAATAAATTCCACAAAGTATCATTAATTGTTACAGTGTAAAAATTGTAAAGTTGTAAACCGAAAACATTACTGGAATTGTTCCTTTGTTTTTAATTTTTATACTATTTTAGTCTTTCTACTTTGACAATTAAGTCAATGTTTTATTTGAAACGTTGTCAAAGTCAAAATTGTTTCAAAAACAAATACATTTTTAAAGTTAACTAATGTTAATGTTAAGCTTTGTACTTCTGATTTTTATTGAGTTTTGATTACGTTGCACTGCATGTTAAGAGATGCTTTTAATTTGGTTTTAAAACTAGATTTGTATATTTTGAAATTAGATTCATAAATGCTGTAGAAGTATTGATCATTGTTAGTTCATGTTAACCGATGTAGTTAAAAATTAAGTTTATTGTAACGTATTAGCAATGTCTTTCATTGTTCTGTCATAAACATGGAAGAAATAATTCTATTTTTCAACCGTCAAGAATCAGAATCAATCCATATACGTGCTACAAATTCAGTGTTTATCACGTGGTAGGCTTCATAAACCAAACCATCAGTAGATTCAGTCGTCAGAAAAACGTTCTACAGAGAGCCGTCTATGAACGGCACGAGAGAATGTTTTTATTCCAACCAAAAGAAAAACAATGTTATTTACCGTCACCTACAGGTACAAACGCGTACAAATACCAGAAAATAGAGTCATTAAATCAAAGTGTGTGTGTAAAAAGTAATAATTTAGAAATGGATGTTATGTACACGAGGCGACGCAAAAACCACTTATTGCACAAGAAAACAAAAGCATAATATCTGTAATCATTATTAACTTAAAATACAATGGAGAAATAGGAAACTCTATGAAAGCATTTAAATTATTTAAAGTTGACTGCCAGCATGAAGTCTTTTTATATATTTCTTTTTCTTTCAAATACAGCAGGTCAGAATTCATCTAAAATAAATAAATACAAATTTGCATGAAGACATGTTTTCAGGACCATTATGACATTAATTTAATGAAAAAAAAAAAAAATATATATATATATATATATATATATATCTCTTACAATGATATTGGTCTTAAAAACAGGCTTAATATTTAATGCAACATTTTAATCATAAAATGTTATGTAACTTATTTTATTCTTTTGATTTTGTTGTGAAATATGATGGAGTTTTCTGTGAAATTGACACTCCACTGCAGGTTAATATTAAACTGACATCAGGTTAAATCATAAAACTGACATCACTCTGTTTTCTGTTCCTTTGCAGATTTTGGCAAATGCACTTACAGTCACACCTGCTCAAACACACAAGCATAATATCTGTAATCATTATTAACTTAAAATACAATGGAGAAATAGGAAACTCTATGAAAGCATTTAAATTATTTAAAGTTGACTGCCAGCATGAAGTCTTTTTATATATTTCTTTTTCTTTCAAATACAGCAGGTCAGAATTCATCTAAAATAAATAAATACAAATTTGCATGAAGACATGTTTTCAGGACCATTATGACATTAATTTAATGAAAAAAAAAAAAAATATATATATATATATATATATATATATCTCTTACAATGATATTGGTCTTAAAAACAGGCTTAATATTTAATGCAACATTTTAATCATAAAATGTTATGTAACTTATTTTATTCTTTTGATTTTGTTGTGAAATATGATGGAGTTTTCTGTGAAATTGACACTCCACTGCAGGTTAATATTAAACTGACATCAGGTTAAATCATACAACTGACATCACTCTGTTTTCTGTTCCTTTGCAGATTTTGGCAAATGCACTTACAGTCACACCTGCTCAAACACACATTTACACACGGCAAATAGATATCTCTATATATCCATGTAGCTTCAGAACTGTACATAGAAAGGCCGAATGTTTTTATACATAGATCTCTTTTTAAAGTCACTCAGGAAGGCAACGCAAACATTTGTAAGGCAAGATCCATTTGACGCACACATTCTGCCATCCTGAGAAAGAAAAGTGTGAGGGCCGCGTAGCCCTTTAAAACACAACTATATGTACAGAGCTTCGAAAAGTTTCTCCACGACGGTTTCAGAAGGTCTTCGGGGTCCGTGTGTTTTCACGCCTGTCGTCACACACGCTCTAATCGCTCGCTGCTCGCTTGACTGAGATCTCCAATGATTGGTTTTGGGATTTCGGGAATGGAGAAATGTTGTTGTGTTGTGTTTTTCTGTGTAAACAGGGAGAACTGACGTCTGAGGGGCGAAAGCAAAAGATTAATTATCCAAAGATGTGTTTCGTCTGACAATTTCTGTACGCTGAGGACGCAGAAAAGAAAACAGTGGCTTAGTTTTTCTTGTAGTATTTCCATTTGCTTGGATGTGCAACAAAATAACAACTACTAAAAAAAACATTCTAAAAATGTAACATTGGGCAGCTGGAAAAACACTGGGCTCCCAGAATTGTTACAAGTTTTAAAAGTGTAACACCAGGCTGCTGGAATTATTACATATTCTAAAAATGTAACATCAGAATGCTGGAATTATTACAAGTTCTAAAAATGTAACATCAGAATGCTGGAATTGTTACAAGTTCTAGAAATGTAACATCAGGCTGCTGGAATTGTTACAGGTTTAAAATGTAACACTGGGCTCCCAGGATTGTTACAAGATTTTAAAAAGTAACATTAGGGTGATGGAATTGTTACAAGTTGTAAAAATGTAACACTTGGCAGCAGGAATTATTACAAGTTCTAAAAACCGTGACACTGGCTGCTGGAATTGTTACAAGTTCTAGAAATGTAACACTGGTCTGCTAGAATTGTTACAAGTTTCAAAAATGTAACACTGTAACACCAGGCAGCTGGAACTGTTACAAGTTCTAAAAATGTAACACTGATTTAAACATGTATCACTAGACACCTGTAATTGTTACAACTTTTAAAAAATGTGACACTGGGCTGCTGGAATTGTTACATTTCATTCATCTAGTTGTTTAGGTGACATATGATTTTTCATTTAGAATAAAATGTTTAGCTATTACAACGGGGCCACTGAGAATATAACTTTTTCAGTCCAAATGTCTGTGTAACATTACACACTCCGCCGACTGCGCTGCACCATCCATCGTCCTTCATCGTGCAAAACGGCAAAAAGGAGCCAACGAACCTTTCCTCAAAGCCTCGTCGGTAACTACGGAATTTTACCAAGACACAATCCGTCAGATGACCTTTGCCCTAGCGACGTCATTGGTCGTGTTTGTCGCAGTCGTCATCCAGGCAACCGTTCATGCGATGCGAATCGTCTCCGAAGGCGCCTTGAGACTGCAGCAGCTCGAATTCCTCGTCCAGAAAGTCCAGCGAGTTGTTGCTCGGTAGACCGCGGATGGTGAACTTGTGCGAGACTTTGGCCCACTGCTCGCGGTTGGCGGCCACTCGCTCGTAAAGCTCGGCCGAACGCGGGAAAATCTCCTGCAGGAGCCTGAAAGAAAACCAGCAGAGTTAAGTTAAACTCTAGAGCTGGGGCCTCATTTATAAAATGTTGCACAGAAACCAAAGTAGTCAATGTGTCCCTGCAGCACAAAAGCAGTCATAAGCAGCACGGGTATATTTGTAGCAATAGCCAACAATACATTGTATGGGTCAAAATTATCCGTTTTTCATTTATGCCAAAAATATATCAAATACTAGTATATATCAAAACTAGTAAATATGCATTGCTAAGAACTTCATTTGGACAACTTTAAAGACGATTTTCTCAAAATTTAGATTTCTTTGCACCCTCAGATTCCAGATTTTAAAATAGTTGTATCTCGACCAAATATTGTCCTATCCTAACAAACCATACATCAATGGAAAGATTATTTATTCAGCTTTCAGATGATGCATAAATCTCAATTTCCAAAGATGGACCCTTATTGACTGGGTTTGTGCTCCAGGGTCACTTAAGATCGTTGGTGTGGATTTAAGTGCACGCACACTCTTAAGATCAAATCTGTGCGTATGCACCATAGACTGTATAAAAACATGGACGTAGTGTCCGTGGCGTCACCCGAGTGTTTTGAAGCCTAAAGTAGGCGGAGCCAGCCGTCGCCTTCTTGGCAGTGCGTCACCGCGCGTCACTCCCGGATAATCGAAAATGGACAAAGAGGCGGGAGCTGGTTGCTGAAACCACGCCCACCTAGCTCGACGGTGGTGACAGCAGCGGCAATCCACCTGTCACTCAAGAGGCCACGCCCTTAATTGTGCAGAACTTTAAGGCTTAATATAATTTAAACGGATGAGTTTAAAAAAAAATTCACCCCCCTCACAGTTGTCATGAAGGGCAAAATTAGCTATATAGACCAAAATAATTTTTTGAACCAGGCTGTAAACATGTTTTTTTCTGCTGTAAAGTTGGGCATTTTAACATGAGGAGTCTATGGGATTGGCTCCCTTTTGCAGCCAGCCTCTAGCGGCCAGTCGACGAATTACAGTTTAAGTCACTTCCGTGTTGGTTTCACGAGAGAGAGCAGGAGGTTGCCGCTCACTATGCACGTTTTATAAATGAGGCCCCTGCTCTTGATGAATAACCAGTGTCACATGCATGAAATGAGTGATTCTCTGACTTGTATATTGGCATGGCGATGTGCTCCATGAAGCTGATCTGGAGTTCAGGGATGTAGGCTTTCTCACGGTCCATCATCTCACTGGGTCTGTTTCCCATCGCCTTCTCCTGAAGACACAAGAACAGAGTCTTGTGAATCATGAATTCATAAAGCTCTAAATGATATGATTTGCTGTTAAACATGTTTCACACTCAATCTCCTCATGTCTTCTGTCTCTGATTGATAGTTTTTTATCCAGTCGAAGCACTTTTAGTGTCAAATCTTGACTGATTTTAATCAAGTAAGCGTCAGAATAATATCTCCAGATGCACACTTACTGTACTGAAGCAGCTCAGCTTTACTTGATTCTCCATCAATCATGTTTTAGAGTCTCAAATCTGATCCTCAGGATCTTTTGAGGAGCGTTTGTTTCCAGAAGCTTTACTTTCACTGTTCCTCAGCGGAGGAATGATCTTCACAAGCCTCCAGAACATCTCACATCTGAGGAGGAGCCTTTATTTCTTCAGCTCTCAATCACTGCGTTATATGTTTGGAGCATTTCACTCTCATCTCACTGAGACAGATTATTGAAGATATAGACTGACGAATTATATTTCTATCATTTTATGTCAGTATCTGCTGTACTGTTATACAGATCTCATTGATTTACATCACAAGCATCAGGATTTCATCATAGAAATATCAGCATCTGCAGCAAATTGAATAATTGGTTCAGTTTGAGTCTCTGAAAAAGATTAAAGCTTTTTCTCACTGTATCAGACTATATGAGCCATAAAAGCAAATAAAGGTTTAATAAACATTAATTAAAACAAATTTAAATTTAAAAAGCCACGCTGGAAATAAATCTTAGTAATTAGAAAAAGAAAAAAAAACTGAAAATATTATAATACTATAGTACAACAAATAAATATTTTCCAGTGGTGTGTCAAATATCTCAGCATTTTCTTTTTAGTAATTAAAAAAAGTTAATTATTTATTTTTTTACATGAATAATGGAACCCAGGCAGAATTTCAACATTTGTCTGATGAATCAAACTTTCTGAATTTTGTTTAAATCTTGCAAATTGCTAAATCTTTTCAACATATATTCAACAAATTTTGATAAAATTTTAACATTAACTTCTAATTGTTTGTTAACCTTTTTACAACCATTTAGTATTATATATGCAGATTTCTTAAAGTTTTTTTTGCTATTGACATGTTGAAAGTTGGTCACATGTCGGCTGGAAAGGTAATTAAACGAGTGTTTTTGATCAAGTCAAAGAAACCTCTCTGAACTAAAAACACTTCAAACATAATACTGCTGTTTAACTCACCAGATCCCCCTGAGAGAAGAACTCTTTATAGATCAGCTCCTGCGAAACAAACACAGACGAGTGAGAGAGAGACCGTGTTTGGCTGAACTCATGAGTCTGTGAGCTCGGGACTCGTACCGCGATCTTCCTGGTGGTTTTCCAGCCCTTGGTCTGGTCTGAGAGGTCACAGGAGGTCATGAGGATGCACAGCAGCAGACTGCGATGGGCTTGACTCCTCGGGTTATAACCAGCTACACACACACACACACACACACACACACACACGCGCACGCACACACACACCGCATCTCCCGCTAAATACTCACATCAACAATCACTCAACTCCACA
>JADLZM010003318.1:901271-906271 GCA_018148995.1 Sinocyclocheilus maitianheensis
GTAGGCAAGTCGTGTTGGTTTGAGAAGGCTAAATTGATCAAACATAATGTTCAACTCACTGTCTGCCGCTGCCGTTTGGTCGTTCCTTTAAAAAACAAAAACTTGAATTTAACTAACATAAAATGTTCCAAACATATTTCTAAATTAACTTAATAAAGAAACAAAAATAAATATGACCACTTTGCCATTAAAAACCAAAACGGAACTATTTTAATAGCTGTGTAATGGGGAAGAGAGAGAGAGAGAGAGAGAAGAGTCACGGGCTCCAGTCGGACTCGGGCCGAGAATTCTCATAAAGCTGTTGGACAAGAGCCGGGCCCGTGCAGGGCTCTATTCGTTCCCTTGTTGCCCCCAAACTGCCCGGACCCATATGCACCTGCATAACCAGACGCTACGCCACTGATCTCATTTGTTCTTATCTGTTCATAAAAGTTTTATGTTTAATATAAGCGACTTTGTCATTGTAGCATTGCTGATGTTGTGTGTGTGTGTTTTTCATTAAGAGTAATATTGAATCAACCTTAAGAATTAATTTTGTTTCAAGAATAGGAAAGACCTAACGTTAAAGATCAGAATAAGATCTGTGAGAATGCCAGATGTGTTGCTGCTGAGGTAGACGCTCTCGCTCTTTCTCTGTTGTCTGTAGAAATTGTTGTTAATTCTTCAATTGGGAACGGCAGAGACATGTTACAGGTTATAATATAATCCAAAAATCATGGCAACAAATTATTTTTTAAGTCAGTTTAATACGTTTAATCAGTTGAAACGATGTTCACAGTCAATTTGATTCAACTTAACATATTTAACCGTAGCTTCTTGTCATTGTAGGCTTAAGGCTACTTTTTCCAATTAATTTTAATGAATATACTAATTAATAAAATGAATATTATTTATTTTGTATTACATATTGTTCATTGATTTATTTTTAACACCGCACCCCCTGCACCCCCATTTTTTCGTGGGCTACACTCTGCAGCTACTTCCCGCGGTAATGCCCACAACAGTAGGTGGCGCCAAATACGCATAAAGCGCGTGTGCCGTGAAATACGTCATGTAATGCGTGTTGTAAAGACCGCGAGTAAAAACAAAAGAAAAAGAAAAGCTTGCAGCTGCATGAGTCGTGACGGTCACGTTAGTCTGATGGGACCAAACTTTAAAACATAAGACAGTACCCAGATTTGAAGACTACAGTAAGATTTAACTTCTATTGTTAATAAGATTGTGGTAGGCTACTATTAGATGGATAGCCTAAATGTCCTAATTCAGAGGGACTACCTGTTTTTTTTTTTTTTATGGTATATCAAAAAGTGTATATTTTTTAAATGTGATTGTTGGTACATTTTACCAATTTTTACCATACTTTCAAATCAAAGTCAGTGTTCTGGTGTGAATCAGGAGAGAAATCTGCACAGATCAAGCAGCGTTTAAACAGCTCTAAACACATATGTGGCTGGATGTTGATGTGAGAGACAACAGCAGATGCACTTTTTCACTGGAGGAAGAGTTATTATGAATTATGGACTCGTATTTTAGTTAAAAGCGTCTTAATGCTGGATTAGTTTCAGCTTTTGTCTTCTCCAGATGTTAACTGATGGACTGGAGTGCTGTGGCTTACTGTGATGTTTTTATCATCTGTTTGGACTCTCATTCTGACGGCACCCATTCACTGCAGAGCAGCCATTGCTGAGACACTGATGCAGTGCTGCATTTCTCCAAACCTGATGAAGAAACACACTCTTCCTAATCTTGGATGGCCTGAGGGTGAGTGCATTTTCATCAGCTATGCTGAACTATTGCTTTAATATGCCACGCTTGAATGTGTCAATCAGATTTGCTACAGCGGAGAAAATCAGCAAAGAATTGAAATGTAAATCTACTTTATATCTTAAACAATTTTCTTCTTGAAACTGTTCGGGGGAAAGTTTGTGTGCATGATATATAAACTTGGAGCAGATGTTTGCCAGAATGCTATTTTTGCAGAGGATCACAAATCCGCAGAAATAAATGGGGATAATTCAGAACATGTGACGATCAAACACGCTAAAGCTATTAACGTGCTCCGACGCTCGTGCTGCATTATACTGATGCGTCTTAATTTATTGATGAATATTAAAGCCCATTAACTACATGAAAATATGCTTAAATTAAACATGAAATATTTCATAAATACAGCAATAAATATGAACTAGAACTGGAAGTGTGTGAGATGCTGTTATCTCCTGTTTGAGGCGTCCTCGAGTGTGTTGGAAAAATAATCAATAAAAGAAACAGCACTCAGATATGACTGCATCAGTGTGTGTGTGTGTGTGTGAGAGTGTGTGTGTGTGTGTTCAGCACTCAAAACACTCCTGAGACTGATGTAACATCAATAAACCCTCCAGGAGAATCTATTTTCTCTCTGAAAAGACACTCAGAATGCTGATGAAGTCTGTAGCAGTGAATTCTCCGGGTGAGATTTAACCCTGCCGTCTCACCGTACACACACCTGAATCTGATCAGACGGCGATGAATGATTTCTCCACTGTGAAATCAAACCATCAAGTGCTTCCCGTCGGTTCATATTCCAGCGCAGAGACGCACAAACTCTGCCTGTTATTGAACGCAGAGAGAAAACCTCGCCTGGAAAGCGTCTCATTGATCTGCAGGGAGACGCTGCTCACGTCTGAGGGGTTTTGTGGAAGAGCGAAGGGTGTGTTGAACACAGAAAACATGCTTTTTGAAAACTGCAAACACTGTATTACATCTTTGAGAAAAACTAGATATCAATCAGCAGAATGAAGTCTGAAGAGACTCCGTGTTTGTTTTGGAGACGGAAGGTCAAGTTCATCCTCCAGAGCATCTTGTATTCCAATACTAATGTAATAAATATTTGACTAAAAAGCTATGAAGAGTCTGTATATTGCACTGATGAGTCGTTTTCATGATGAATAGCAATAATAGCAGTAACATACTGTATATAGAGTCTTTTAATTTGAAATGTACATATTTTAAATACTATGGAATTTTATTCCGCCACAGAATTAAAAAAAATAATAGTAAAAATAATCATTAGAATTTGGACTTTTTTCTTGCAATCCTGAGTTGACATCTCTTCTGTCACTTCTGTTTTCTGTTCAAATTAAGTAAAAAAGGTAATCTGACAATTCTGATTTTTTTTTTTAAGTTTAAAAAGTCTGTATTACAAAAAAAAGTCTAAATTGTGAGATAAAAATCCTTTTTATTTTATTTTATTTCTTTATTTTTTATCCAATAGCAGAAACAGGTTTCCATAACATACCCTACCATTTAAAACTTGTGTGAATGAAATTAATACTTTTGTTCATCATAGATGCATTCAATTGATGAGAAGTGACATTAAAGACATTTATAATGCTACAAAAGATTTCACAGCTTCCACAAAAATATCGTGCAGCACAACTGTGTTCAACATTGATAATAATCAGAGATGTTTCTTGAGCACCAGATCAGCATATTATACTGATTTCTGAAGATCATGTGACACTGAAGACTGGAGGAATGATGCTGAAAATACAGCTGCGCATCACAGAAATACATTAGCTAGTGTGTGTGAGTGTGTGTGTGCGTGAGTGTGTGTGTGCGTGAGTGTGTGTGTGTGAGGGTGTGTGCGTGCATGCGTGAGTGTGTGTGTGTGTGTGCGTGCGTGAGAGTGTGTGTGTGCGTGTGTGTGCGCGTGTGTGCGTGTGTGTGAGTGTGTGCGTGCGTGTGCGTGTGTGTGCGTGCGTGCGTGTGCGTGTGTGTGTGCGTGTGTGTCTGAGTGTGTGTGTGTGCGTGTGTGTGTGTGTGTGCGTGTGTGAGCGTGCGTGTGTGAGCGTGCGTGTGTGTGTGCTTGTGTGTTTCGTACCACGTTTGGCAGGACAACTCTGAGCACATCTTTGATGGTCGTCTGAAGGCTGCTGACATCAACAACGGAGGCCAACTGCAGCAATGCATCCTGGGAAAATAAAAACACAGACACTCAGATAAATGAACAAATAAATCATTTATATTGTCCGCGCACCATCCGAAGGGTCAAAGGTTAATGAATCCTCTGGAAATACAGCTATGATGAGTTTAACCCTGAGCCTCTGCAAATGTCACACCATTAAGGAAATTAATGTTGTCGTCTTGCGTTTTCTGTCTTTGAAGCCTCTGGCACGTGCATGATCACTCATCTCTCTTTGAAACTGTTTGACCTTTGACCCCCAGCACGCTGACCTCGTCAGCACGTCCACTTAACCCGGGAAATCAGAGCCATTAACCGGCGACGAGAGCGAGACACAGAGAAAGAAATGCTTTTAGCAAATAAGCATTGAACGCATCAGTGGATTCAATGCTGCAAACTAACGAACTAAAGTTAACGATGCTATAAACTTGACCGTCAGCAAGACTTCACTGTAACATGAAATGGTTCCAAAAAGCCTCACAACACTCATCAGAATGACTCATTTCAAGCAAATCACTTCAGTCGGTTTATTTCAACGAACTGACTCAGATTCATCTGAATCTACTCGACTCATAAATGATTCAAACGGAGTTTTTTCTTGCAATGCAATAAATATTGTAAGCACAAACACACACAGCACACTAACATTAGTTTAAAAAGTATTTTTTAAATTACTACTACTGCTTTCAATATTTAATGGTGGTTTGGTATGTTTAAATTTTATTAAATTTTTGATCAGCCAGTGTTGTTATTGTTAACTAAAACTATAACCGATTGTTTCTGCTAAATGAATCAAGCTAAATAAAAATGTAAAAAAGAATGGAATTTAGAAATGTTGCATTGGAAACTAAGTGAAGTAAGTTGGAAGCACTAAAATTATTAAAACCAAAATGAAGATGGAAATGGAAATGTAAAATAAAAATGGCTTTAACGACTGATGTTGTCACTTGAACTGGGGTCTTCATGTTTAGTGTCAGGAAAACGGATAAAAGCAGATGCAAAGACAGATCAGGCTGTTTATTTAGACGGATATTGCGGCACTAAACAGACTAGATTA
>JADLZM010003318.1:908771-926468 GCA_018148995.1 Sinocyclocheilus maitianheensis
ACACCCACACACCCCCACACTCACACACTCACACACACACTCTCACTCACACACACACACTCACACTCTCACACTCACACACACACTCTCACTCACACACACACACTCACACTCTCACACTCACACACACACTCTCACTCACACACACACACTCACACTCTCACACTCACACACACACTCTCACTCACACACACACACTCACACTCTCACACTCACACACACACTCTCACTCACACACACACACTCACACTCTCACACTCACACACACACTCTCACTCACACACACACACTCACACTCTCACACTCACACACACACTCTCACTCACACACACACACACACAGAGGACCAAGGGTTACAGACCAGAAACACACTCTACACAAATACACACATGCTTGACCAACATGCTATCATACTAAGCACGTGTTCTTGTGTTACTGTGACAGTAAAAATCCTCAGTACTCAAGAGGGTGTTAAAGTTTCCTTCAAATGTCTGTCATTAAACCAGTTATTACTAGTCAGTCAGATAATAGTTTGACTAATTTAAACTTACTAACTCAGCAAGATTTTCTTCAAACTGCTTCTCTGCTTTGAAAGTTTTTGATCTGAAAGAGGAAATTAACCGCACATGAAGACTGTTTACGCTAAAGCTGCTGTAGGGAGCCTTGCAGCAATGCTGAGAATGCAACATGCATTTGCGTTGCATTTTAAGTTTGCACGCTGACACATTAAGTAACGCAATGGGTCGTGAAATCAAGCTTGTGTAGCTGTAAGCACTTGTGTTCATGTACTTGAGAAAAGACGCCACAGGCAAAAACTGTTCTTTTTCATGCATTTTGTTCTTTTTTGAAAGAAATCCAAATACAAACCAATACATCCAAAATGATTAATTATTTTATTACACTTTCGCTATTTGCGCCTTCAGATTTCAATTACAATACATTTCTTTAAAAGTTTTTTCTCCACTTCAGCAGCACTTACATACACCAAAACTTAGAGTTGTATTCCTCTCTATATTCTGAAGGTATTTATAGAAGGGTTTGTTCATATATCATTCACACTGATTTATACAACATTTTATTCCTAAAAAAATGGCGAAAATGCATATCTTTAAAGGCCGTGAGTTTTTTCTCCACTTCAGCAGCACTTACATACACCAAAACTTAGAGTTGTATTCCTCTCTATATTCTGAAGGTATTTATAGAAGGGTTTGTTCATATATCATTCACACTGATTTATACACCATTTTATTCCTAAACAAATGGCGAAAATGCATATCTTTAAAGGCCGTGAGTTTTTTCTCCACTTCAGCAGCACTTACATACACCAAAACTTAGAGTTGTATTCCTCTCTATATTCTGAAGGTATTTATAGAAGGGTTTGTTCATATATCATTCACACTGATTTATATAACATTTTATTCCTAAAAAACATAGCGAAAGTTTTATTTTTTTGTCTGTTGACAGTATTTTCTGATTTATGAGAATTCCAAAATCCCCACAGTAAAAACCTTTAACTCTAATATTTCAACAAAATCAAACAAAAATTTTAAACCTAGCTTTATCCAACCTTCAGATTTATTCTCTAAAAATGTATGTAAATTAGTGCAAATTCAATTTGAAACTGCCTTATTTACATATTTGTATTATACCATAACATTTCTGTAAACTTGTAATATAAAAAAAGTTTACAATTCTTAATGTAATCAATTAGCTGGAGAAGTATGGTGATATCTGCTAGTTAAAAACATTTGTGTTTTGCCTTGAGTGCGTTTCCTAAAGGTGAAGAATGTTTACTAAAGGTATTTGAGTGTGTTTATATTTCAGTATTCTCTCAAATAAAATCCCTCTAATCTTTTTAATCCAGTGTGTGACACTCTAAATAACTTTCCTTTCTTCCAGATGCGGGATAAATCTCTCGCCCGGCAGCAGAGCATGATGGGAGTTTAAGACGACACTGATCTCTGTGTGCGGTCTAAGAGCTTTATTACCCACAAGTCCTCTGGGGCCGAGGTCAACTTGTCTTATTTTTAAGCAAAAGCATAAAATCAGGGGCACAGCGAGACCTTTAACATTTAAATAGTGCAGCGCTTCATAAATCCTGCTGCTTAAAATATCAGCCGGATATTAACAACACACCAGAATGAAATCCAACACTTTACTAGAAATATGCAAATACAATGCATTTTTAAAGTACTGAAATGCCTTATAATACACTTTATGTATATTCGCATGAACAATCAATATATTCTAATACTTCATATATTATTCATAGCTTCACCTTTAAACCAAATTTTATATGCTTTGTCATAAAAAAAGGTAGATAGTCCTGGATGCTAAATGCTTAATCCTATATTTCAGTAAATTAATCACTTTATACTGTAATTTAAAAAAAAGAAAAAGAAAAAATGTTACTACATCTGTGCATACATAATGAGAATGATTCATTTATAAAGCTGAATTCCAATTTCCACATACATGATAAAGTGTATGTACATTAAATTAGCATATATATTACGCTCATGCATCAAACTGCGAATATTCTGCCTGAACGACAGAACATGTGATGAGTTACTGTTTGAACATTACAAATGAACTTTAAATCAGAAAGAGAATTTTCTAGAGAGAGACGAGATGCTTGTGTGGATTCTGATGAGCCGATGTTTGTGTGAAACGATTCGAGCTCGTCTGATTGGTCTGATTAATTTCAGCATATTAAACGTGCTGTGACTCACGGATGATAAATGATCGCGAGCGCTAAATCAGATGAAGGTCACCGTCAGGATTTACCGTCAGTCCCTGAGATCATCAAGTTTGCTGGAATATTTCACTTCATATTTCTGAAGCTCAGATCTCTCGTTCTGTCTGCTTTGCTGGTCTCATTTTCAGCTCTCTCTTTCTCAGCGAGCACTTTGTCAACCAGACATTATTAAAACATGATTCACACTTTAAATAAATATGAGACTCATAAGATACTGAAAGCCTGAGGGTCCCATAAACACCCTCCTGTTTCTGCATCTGTCATCAGGCTCAAAACAGACATTATCATTCAATTACAAATGAATTGTGTTTATCAGATTATACCATTATTATACATACATATCTACTTATCATATTTTCATTTCAAACGTTAAATAAACGGTACAATATTAAACCTAACAATGCACAAACAAAATGTAACAATATATTATTATACTATATACATAGGCTAATTGTATTATCAAACATATAATAAATATTAAATATTTTAAATAAATATTTAGTACACTATTACATCTAATATACTGTATATATATATATATATACATATTCGTGCTGTCAAATGATTAATCGTGATTAATCGTATTCAAATTAAAAGTTTTTGTTTACGTAATATATGTACGTGTGCTGTGTATATTAATTATGTAAATATAAATGCATACACATGCATGTATATATTTCAGAAAGTTATCTTATGGTATATATTAAATATATTTATATATAACATAAATTACATGAATATAAATATAGACATGTAAATATTTTTTTAAATATATTCTGTATGCATTTATATATACAAAATGAATATACACAGAACACACACATATATTATGCAAACAAAAACTTTTATTTTGGATGCTATTAATTGCGATTAATCGTTTGACAGCACTAACACATATATATATATATATATACATACTAAATATAAAATGTTTAATTATACTAACATATACATAGGCTAATAATTAGTGTTGTCAAAACTACAAACTGCGAAACTACGAGCATGCTACGTCAGATCCGCGTCACGTTCAGCAGCGGCAGCTCTTAAAGTAATAGCAGCCAAAACAACCTAATAACCAGCTGCTGTGATGACTGTTCATCAAAGAGCAAAAGAAAACGAGGAAATTAATGGCTTCTGCAGCTTTAAGGATTCATCTATTTAATGTAGAATTTGGTGTTTGATAACTTTATTCAATTTCTTTATATTTCCTACTTGCTGAAGGGCACAGTAAATATGACATTTATTATTGTTGTTTTACAGTATATGAAGATTGTTTTAAGTTCACTTAAAAAGTCTAATAAATGTTAAAATTGATAGCTCTGAATTATACTGTAATGTTGAATGGCTATAATCAATGGCTAAATATTAGGGGAAAAATAACAATTTCCAAGAGACATAAGTAGTATTGGTATCAGTGATACCGGCCTTCAGTCATAAAAAAAATATGCCATTAAACAAATATTAAAAATATACTGTCTTTATGTTGTTTCTACATTAACTTGAAGATTGAATGTGAAATTATTGCAATATAAAAGTATATTTTAAAGCTTTAATGTTAGGTTTAATCACACATTTTGAAGTAGTTAGGGTTGTACTTTTATATTTACCATTTTAATTTTAGTAATTGTTTTTCTTAATATATATATATATGGCTATATCGTTTTTATTCACCTTTTAGTACATGAAGTTAAACTAAATGAAAATGAGCAATGTTTCCTTGGAGACTAGCTGAAATAAAATCAGTTCACGTTTTTTATACATTTGATTGATTTCAGTTTGCGTTAATTTCAAGTAATAAACATGTTGTTTTATGGTTTAGTAATAGCTAACTCTAATAACCCTTATAATGACACATCTGGTTTAATGACATCTCCATCATCCCCTTGACACGGTAACACACGAACACTGTTTGGTCAAGCATTTTCATCTACACTAGTCTAATGGTTCTGGTTTTAACAGCAAAATTTCAGCAAGCTGTAAAAAAAACTAGAATAAATCATGTCCACAGGACTCAAGTGGCCATTTAGCTGAAGCAGGTCAGAAAACGAAGCTGATCTGAGAACAGCAGCAGCGCTGCGCTCGCAATTACGGGGCACGGGTTGCCAGATTCCCTGCTGCGGAAAATCCCTCATGAGAGGCGGATTAACGGTGTTTGTGACAGGAGGAGAGAGTGAGGGGGAGTCCGGTCCAGAGAGAAGAGGAATAAAGGATGAAAAGGACAATGAGATGAAAGGGTGGAAGAGGGAATCATAAAGACATGCAAACAAAGCAGTAAGAGGACGATTATGGCCACTGAGATGATGAAAACCTGCAAAGCTGGTTAACATTTGTCTTACTCTTCATGGGTAATGCAGGAGTGTAAATAATCTAAAGGGCACATATGAGGATAGATGTGCGTCTTTGTGTGTGTGTGTGTGTTCAATACTGGAGGTCCATTATTAAGTCCAGCAGAGTTGATTAACCTTTCTAACTCATTTACATTACAGAAATGTCAAAGGAAAGAGCAAACAAACACACACACACAATCACATCACACTCATGCATGCACACACACACACACACACAAATACACAAACAAACACTGCCTCTCTCTCACACACACACACAAACAAACACTGTCTCTCACACACACACACACACACACAAACACACATACACACATACACACACACACTCAAACACACACACACACTCAAACACACAGAGAGTCTCAGGAGTCTGTATTTTCCCTTTATCCTGTAAAATGACCGGACATAATGATGAGAAACACAGAAATGTGTTTGTGTGTAATTGCTCAGAGAAAACATAAAGCGCTTTTCATCAGAATCATATTTCACATCTATAATCTGTGGCGTACAGCTGCTCCAATCATGTGCAACATTTCTCATAAAACACCTGACAACAGCATGTATTTTTATACACTAACGAACAGAGTGAACGAGAGAGATAGACAGAGAGAGAGAGAGTGTGCCAATCACAGTTTTTTGTGCCTACACAACCCACACACTCAGATTAGAATAACACACACAGCACAGCAAACAAGCTCCGTTTATATGTATGGCACATACTCAAATCTTGATTTTGCATGGCACGAGCCCCAGTTCCTGATGTGCACTGTCTCTGCTATAAAGTGTTAAAAAGCATAAACATGTACAATATAGTAATATAAATGTGTAATATGCATATGTGACCCAGGACCACAAAACCAGTCATAAGGGACAATTTTTTAAAATTGAGATTTATACAAGATCTGAAAACTGAATAAATAGCTTTCCATTGATGTATGGTTTGGAATCTGAGGGTACAAAAAAAAATCAAAATATTGAGAAAATCGCCTTTAAAGTTGTCCAAATGAAGTTCTTAGCAATGCATATTACTAAGTTTTGATATATTTACGGTAGGAACCCCACAAAATATCTTCATGGAACATGATCTTTACTTAATATCCTAATGATTTTTGGCATAAAAGAGAAATGTATAATTGTGACCCATACAATGTATTGTTGGCTATTGCTACAAATATACCCGTGCTGCTTATGACTGCTTTTGTGCTGCAGAGCTACAGATGTGTTTTCTAAGTGAATATATTTTAAAATGTAATTTATTCCTGTGATGCAAAGCTGAATTTTCAGCATCATTAATGCGGACAGACGCCTCTGTGCCACAGCATACATGACTGCTTTTGTGCTCCAGGGTCACATATAAAGGTGATTATAAATGTGATTTTATACATCAGCTTCACTAACTGTATTGCTTTCTTCTGTTCTAACAGTGTAGCTTGACTCGTGATGGAATTTGGTGGTTGTTCTCTGCGGCCGGTCGGGGTTCAGAGGTTCTGGTTGTTATTCCAACAGCGCTGCCTCCCCAGTCGCCATAGAAACACTGGAGACACATGCACTGTAGAATACAGCCAGACCAAACTACAGCCGCACTACTGACACCAATCAGGCACAGTCCAAATACTGACATGTTCAACTACAGCCCGACTACCGACGCGGTACACCTTAACGCCTGATGAAAATTCAACTACAGCCAAACAAATTAAATTATTCACGTACAGCATGACTACTGACATGTTAAACTACAGCCCATATGTCTGGACTTCTGATGAAATTAAACTACAGCCAAACCACTGACGTCAATCACTTACAGCCCAACTACTGACACATTGAACTACAGCCTGACTACTGATAGAGATGAAGTACACCTTGACTTCTGATGACATTAAACTACAGTCTACTGACATTTCAAAACCCTAACAAATCTAAATAGTTACAAAGCAAGATATGTTGAGGTGAGAGAGAGAGAGACTTTAAACCATTTTATAAAGAGAGTGCAAAAAACAGAACACAAAGCTCCTCTATGACACCGTATTCTTTCAAAAACATTTAAGGAGTCCATAGCTTTGTAACAACGAAAATCAATTAAAAGCCTTGATTTGATCATAGCTGTAAACACCCTTTCAACATTATAATCAATTATTTGCTCAATTTGATCTCTTCTGCTAATGTAAATGGCCATTTTGGCTTTACCCAAAATAAAATTAAGCAGATGACACTCATTCTTTCGTTTTTGAACGAGCCCAGAATAAAAGTTTGCACAGAAAACAATTTTTGAACAGTACAAAAAGGGATGAAAAATGGTCTCTCTCTGAAAACAAAAAGGACATTCATTGCTAACATCTGGATTTAAAACAAGATGGATTTAACAGCAATAATGACTACTGACACTTTTAAAGTACACCTGGATTCTGATGACATTAAATTACAGCCAAAAGTACTGATATTATTGATGTACAGCATGACTATGACACTGTTAAAGTACATCTGTATTTCTAATGACATCACACTACAACCACTGCAATCTTATTCTAAAAAACTAAAATAAAGCCTACATAATAAATCTGACTTACATACTTTGCACGTATACCATACATATAACTGTATTTAGGAAATATTATTCCTCTGCTTTTCTCTCTCTCTCATGTTCTGATATCCTGCACTGTACTGCTGTAGAATAATGTGTCTCACTATAAAAGAGCTCCACTAAAGTACTGCACGAATCACCTTGAAACACACATTGAAAGTTATTTTGTGTTAAGACAATGCCTGAATGAGTAACTGTACTGCACAGTACACACTTCAGTGTTTTTTGAAGGACAGATGAAGACTCTGAGAAACGGTAAACACGCCAGAATCAATCAAGCGTATAAAGACAAACTAATTTGAAGTAAAGCCAGAGAGCTCAACAGAAATTGCAGATGAAAAGCCAAGATTATGAAACACAGAGACATTTCTCCATCTGTCTCTGTGTCACAAACACACACAATCACACAGATTTTTAAAATATCACATGTTCACAGAAAGGTCAAAGACTGACATTTGCTTTAACGCAAATAATATAAATGCAAACTTTACAGAATGAATGTTTCTGCGTGCATGCGTGTGTGTGGGTGTGTGTGTGTGTGTGTGTTCCTTCATTTTAAAAAGAGAACAAGAGAAAGTGAGACATCCATCATCCGATTCTCCTTCCATTACACACACAAACACACCTGTCTCTCTTCATCTGTCAATCTGTGTCTGTCTGTCCCGCAGCAGCCCTCAGGTGTGTGTGTGTGTGTGTGTGTGTGTGTGTGTGTGTACAGTATAAAAAGCATTACGCCTATGGAATGTCCCCATAAAACATGGAAACACAACATGCGTGTGTGTGTGTGACTGCGGGTTCATGCGGTGCATCACAGAAAGAAAAGCAAACTGCTGAAAGCCTCCATAAGTTCTGGTGTGAAAATAGCGTCGAAGCAGGTATGTAATGTGTAGTTTCCATGGCGATGAAGGACATGACGCGAGCGCGGCGGGACCTTCGCCTCTCGTTAGAGAGCACAGGACAAACGCTAATTAATGAGAGGAGCGAGAAACGGACAGATCCTTACAGCAGAACAGACCAAAACACCCAGAGAAACAATAAATAATTGGATCTTACAAAGTTTCTCTGAAATTGCTCTGAGAAATCTGAAAGTGTCTGCAGCGTTAAAGGTCTGAAAAGACAAAGAGACAGACAAAGAGAGAGAGAGAGAGAGAGAGTCACAGAGTTACAGAGAAAGGATATTTCAATTAAGTTTAACAGCGTATCTAAATTGTTCTGGAATGACAGAGCAGAATTCAATCTCTGATAAATGAGAGAGCAGATGTGAAGAGAATGTGAACGAAAGACTGAAAACACTGGCAGAAACAGAGACAGACAGACATGCAAGAAGTCTCTTCCGCTCACCAGTGCTGCATTTATTTGATCAAAAATACAGTAAAAATAATGTAAATATTAACCGCTGTTTTCTGTGTGAATATCTGGTCAACTGTAATTTATTTCTGTGATCAAAGCTGAATGTTCAGCATCATTACTCCAGTCTTCAGTGTCACATGATCTTCAGAAATCAGTATAATATGCTGATCTGCTGCTCAAGAAACATCTCTGATTATTATCAATGTTGAACACAGTCGTGCTGCACAATATTTCTGTGGAAACCGTGATACATTTTATTTTTCAGGATTCACAGATGAATAGAAAGTTCAGAAGAACAGCATTTATTTGAAATAGAAGTATTTTGGAATGTTTAGCATTTTTTGTAGCATTTTTGTAACATTGTAGCAAATGTCTTTTATCATTTTAATGCGGCCTTGATGAATAAAAGTCTTAATTTAGATGATAGATAGATAGATAGATAGATAGATAGATAGATAGACAGACAGACAGACAGACAGACAGACAGACAGACAGACAGACAGACAGACAGACAGACAGACAGACAGACAGACAGACAGACAGACAGATAGATAGATAGATAGATAGATAGATAGATAGATAGATAGATAGATAGATAGACAGACAGACAGACAGACAGACAGATAGATAGATAGATAGATAGATAGATAGATAGATAGATAGATAGATGATCTCGTCAGTCGGTGTGGGTGTTAAAAAAACTTTTTCTTTCTGTGCCTTTCATCACTATGGCAACGGAAGCAGTTTTGTGGTGCTGGAAGGTGAACGGTTTTATGCTCTTGTACAGGTATACACACACACACACACACACACTTCAGCTGATCTCATAGCGAGAGCATCTCTCAGTAAAGGTGTGAGTGAGTTAACAAGTCTGCAGCTTCCTGATCAAATCTCAACGCAGCGAATCTGACAAAAATCATATTTTACACAAGAGTGAGTTCAGTGTGATGAGATACAAATGCTGGAATCTGCAGAATAATACAAGCATACACACATTTGTTGAATCGGTTTGAATTACACATCAGTGACTGACTGGATGTTTAACAAGACAACTACACATTCACTAAACACTTCTGCTGTAAAACATGTTCCACAAAGACCAGTGTGCTCTTTATTACTAATAAAGTTTAATAACTGGGGCCAGGCCACTGCAAAAATAACACGTGTATGAAACTCATCAAATGATTTCTGTTTGGTAGATAATCTCGCTGTGATGATCAATCGGTGACTAAGTTCTGAGTCTCACTAAACGCTCTTTGACTGCTTTAATGAGCTGATTATGAAGATCAAATGGTTCTGGACTAAAGAAGTTTGAATGAAAACACACACACACACAGAGGATTTGCAGTACATGTGTTGCGTCTCCACATGTATTTTTCATTTAATTTCCTCTCACAGAGAGAATCAGATGCACATTTATCGGATGTTTCAGTGAATCAGGAGACGCCTGTGATGACATGCTGTGACGAAAACACATCAGCTAATGGAAGGAGAAGAACGATCCGAGTGATGAGATCAGCACACGCACGCACGCACGCACGCACGCACACACACACACCCACACACACACACACACACACACGCACACGCACGCATGCACGCACACACGCACCCGCACACACACACACACACACACTCATACGTTGGTTTTTATGGTTTACAGGGACTCTCCATAGGCGTAATGGTTTTTATACTGTACAGACCGTATATTCTATTGCCCTACACCAACCTTACTCCTAAACCTACCCCTCACAGGAGACTTTGTGCTATTTCAGATTTTCAATACACTCCATTCTGTGTGATTTATAAGNTCCACAAAAAGATGACATCATCATCATCAATCTCACAAAAAAAATTAAAGCAACCCAACAAAATCCTCAAGGACAGTGTGTGTGTGTGTGTGTGTGTGTGTGACCAAATGTCCCCACAAGGATAGGTCATTACTACCGTCATTGACTTGTAGCTTTTAAACTAATTGGCAGGACAAAACACACACACACACACACACACAGAGAGATGAACTGTGTATCTCTAAAGACCGATGCTCACCACTGGGGAGAAAAACGCAGCTGAGAAAACATCTTCTGACTGAGATAATGGACGAGCTGCGTGTGTGTGTGTGTGTGTGTGTGTGTGTGTGTGTGTGTGCTTGTTCTCTGGGCTAAAAGTGACCTTGCTGTGTTCCTACAGATGAAAAGACACAGTCTGGCAAACACACACACACACACACACACACACACACACTGAAGTGAGCTGCAGAACCAGCACTGCTGTATTTATCCTGCAGATGCAGCGGTGTTCATGTGTTTGTTGAGGAGACTCTGCTGATTCTTCAGTAAGTGATTCAGACACACTTTTATTTTCACCTGCTGGAGCAGAACGCAGTGAAGGAGCGACCCGAGCGTCTCTGAGCCATCATCACTAACAGATGGTGCACTAACAAAAACCAGCCAAAAACACCACGCTTCTTTGGAGATGTAGCACAGTAGCACTACAGTATTATTTGAAGCGTATAAATATGAACATGGTATAACTCAGTCGCAGCTACCACAACTCAAATGCATGTTGCAAGTTTAAAATTCTATTTGTTATTTATTAAATTCTACATTAGAAATTCTATTTATTGATTTAGTCAAATCTTTTAAGCTTCAAACATTGTTTCGATTAATTCTGTTGACATACACTAATAATATTGATCATTACATTAACTTAATATTGTGTGAAATTTAAACCGTTATTTGATTTTTTTTCTAAATAAGTTGTAGCAACTTTTTGGAACAACTCTTTTTTTGTTTTTTGAGTAATCAACTTAAAATATTTCAGTTTATTGTATAAATAATGCTCTCACTAGTTGGTCGAACATAATCTTATTATAGAAGTTGTCATAACTGACACGTTTATTTTATTTATTTATTTATTTAGTCAAGCCAAGACATTTGTTATAATTCAGTATATAATTCAGTTTTATGGTATTTACATTTAAACTAATATTTTATATAAATGAAATATATATTGTATATTTATATGTTGTGTTTATGTTTACATTTATGCAATTGGCAGGAACTTTTATTTAAAATGACTTCAATTGCATTCAAGGTTAAATAAGTTGTAGTAACGTAATAACATTTTTGGAACAACTTAATTTATTTCATTTTATTATTTTTTATTAATCAAAAAAATTGTGTTTATTCTACAAATTAAGTTTCATTAGAAATTGTTTAGCATTCTTTTTCATTTGAAGCCAAAACAAATTTTTAAAAGTATATCATTCAGTTTCATGGTATTTATATATACATTTATATTTTATATAATGGTATTAATATTTAAAACTTCTATTTACATTTATGCATTTGGCAGGCACGTTTATATAAAGGAATTTTCTATTTAAGGTCAAATGAGTTGCAGTAATTAATACAACTGTTAATTTTTGAGTAATATATATATATATATATATATATATAAGTAAACGTAATTTTCTTCAGTAATGAAAACAATTTAATTCTACAAATTAAGTTCTACTAACTCAATGTAGTTTGTTAGTTAGTACGTTGTTTTGCATTAATTGTTTTGTTGAGCCAAAACATGTTTTCAAAGTGTATTATTCAGTTTCATGTTCTTTATATTCATGCATTTGGCAGAAACGTTCATCCAAAGCGACTTGCATTGCATTCAAGCTTCATATTTGATTATCTGCTTTCCCTGGGAATCAAACCCATGACCTTCCCCTGATCCACTGTTTGAGAGCTACAGGAACAGTATATATCAAAGTACCGTGGTATTTCCACCTGACTATCTGCTGTAAGCACAATCACTGTAGAAACTCCAGATATACAAAAACGTCAAAAGACAAAGAGAGAAACTAAACAGAGGGTGTGTTTGCAAGGCCGGCAGTATCTCATTCTGTCTCTGGCATCTGGAGAACGCTGCGAAATAAATCCCGCTGAAGTATTTCTGCTCTGGAGCAGAGAGGACACCTAGAATCTAAACGAACGACTTCTTCTGCGATGAAAACCTGAGGATTTTTCGTGCCCTCTGCAAGTTCTGTGAGAGAATTAGAAATTGTTTAGCATTCTTTTTCATTTGAAGCCAAAACAAATTTTTAAAAGTATATCATTCAGTTTCATGGTATTTATATATACATTTATATTTTATATAATGGTATTAATATTTAAAACTTCTATTTACATTTATGCATTTGGCAGGCACGTTTATATAAAGGAATTTTCTATTTAAGGTCAAATGAGTTGCAGTAATTAATACAACTGTTAATTTTTGAGTAATATATATATATATATATATATATATAAGTAAACGTAATTTTCTTCAGTAATGAAAACAATTTAATTCTACAAATTAAGTTCTACTAACTCAATGTAGTTTGTTAGTTAGTACGTTGTTTTGCATTAATTGTTTTGTTGAGCCAAAACATGTTTTCAAAGTGTATTATTCAGTTTCATGTTCTTTATATTCATGCATTTGGCAGAAACGTTCATCCAAAGCGACTTGCATTGCATTCAAGCTTCATATTTGATTATCTGCTTTCCCTGGGAATCAAACCCATGACCTTCCCCTGATCCACTGTTTGAGAGCTACAGGAACAGTATATATCAAAGTACCGTGGTATTTCCACCTGACTATCTGCTGTAAGCACAATCACTGTAGAAACTCCAGATATACAAAAACGTCAAAAGACAAAGAGAGAAACTAAACAGAGGGTGTGTTTGCAAGGCCGGCAGTATCTCATTCTGTCTCTGGCATCTGGAGAACGCTGCGAAATAAATCCCGCTGAAGTATTTCTGCTCTGGAGCAGAGAGGACACCTAGAATCTAAACGAACGACTTCTTCTGCGATGAAAACCTGAGGATTTTTCGTGCCCTCTGCAAGTTCTGTGAGAGACGATTCTTGCATCTATACATTTATTCATTCGCCTGATGCTTTGATCCAAAGCGATTCATCCTAAACGAAGCAATTCACACGAACATCACCATCAGTAGAATCAGTAAAGCCAATAACAGAGATCAGCAATAAAAACCCTCTGTTTAACAGCAAAGATCAGTGGAAAATAACCAGAACTAACCCCGAACGACATTAGATGTGAGAAATAAATGGCTGTGGAAGTGCAGGACGTGGCATATTTAATATCTGGCTTTTGGACGGCGTGATTTATTCTCTGGATCGGATCAGTTTTGGACTCACAAAGCATCCGTCAGTCCAGAGGATTCAATTACTGCATCATTACCAGTCAATCTCACATTTACCTGAAGATCAGCAAACGCTAGTCTTCAACTCATCCAAACATTTTCTATAGCAGGTTTCTCTCAATTAGTGAAGGTGTTTTAAACTGTATACGTCATTATGAGCTTCATACAGACAAACCTGCACACAAACACAGTTCTCAGCTGGCAATACTCAATATAAATAAACTCAGTTTATTGTCTACATATGTTCATGTAAATTAATAGTGGTCTGCGCTTGTCTACAATGCATTCTCCCCACGCTGCAGTGCATCGCGTAGCTTTGCCACACAGATTTTAAAAGGAGGTTAGCTATAATAATTCAGGCGGTGTGCCAAAGATGTAGGCTAGTAGGTAGTTGTGAGTGCATGTGCGAAGTAAATTAATATTTATTAGATAAACTAATATTTCATGGGTAGGTTGCAGAATTTATGCCTAGACAAAAGAAAGATCTGTCTAGGCTCTGCCTCGGTACGGTTTGTGTCAAGCCAGTCGTTAATCTGGCTGTTTAGATGAAGAGAAAGAGATCAAATGTAGTAGAAATAAACACGTTAAGAATCCATAGAAGCGGAGGACTCTTATTATGTTTTTTTAGGACTATTAAATGCTTGGTTGACCAATCAGCGGAGGGGGGCGTTTCATTCCCGCCCACATGTAGAGATCGAATATTTAAGTTGCTTATTCGTTTTCTATCCCTGAACGTAAAAATGAAAAATGAAGCCAAATTCTCGATTTTTCGTTTTGTTTGGACAAATGACAAAAAGGAAAAATATGCCGTTTTTTCATTTTTCAGATTTCAATATTAAATTAAAAAACGAGTGATCGTGAAAACCTAACCCTAACCCTAAATTTAAGTTTTTAGTTAAAATTAACAAACATTTTAAATTTAGTTAGACCTGATTTAATTTTGTTATGAGATTGATAGAACAATAAACTATATACAAAATTTGAATGTATATCTTAAGATTTACATAGCAAATTATATCATATTTGTGCAGTTTCATGTAAATATATTTTATGTTTTAGTCAAAATTTACAATAACTTTAAATTGAATTGAATCTAAAATTTGGTATGAGATTGATACAACAACAAGCTACATACACAATTAATGTGTATTTTTAGATTTACATAGGAATTTTTGTTTTGTTCAAATTTTTGTTTCATTTTAGTTACATTTATTAAAATTACTGTGTTTTAGGTTTTACAAAAAGTGAATCTGATAAAATATTTTTATGAGACTGATGTGTAAATCTTAAAATAGACTAAATATTATTTTAAAACATTTGAATTTTAGATGCATTATTTTTCAGTGTTTTCTTAACACGTGTATTTCACACTTAATACTTTGTAGAACTAGGCAATAGATACCTTTCAGAAATAAATTTCCCGGTGTTTCAAACCAAACACACTGACGTCACTGACCACACACACACACACACACGCACACACACACACACACTCACTCACTCACTCACTCACTCTCTCACACACACTCACTCACTCACTCACTCACTCTCTCACACACACTCACTCACTCACTCACTCACTCTCTCACACACACTCACTCACTCACTCACTCACTCTCTCACACACACTCACTCACTCACTCACTCACTCTCTCACACACACTCACTCACTCACTCACTCACTCTCTCACACACACTCACTCACTCACTCACTCACTCTCTCACACACACTCACTCACTCACTCACTCACTCTCTCACACACACTCACTCACTCACTCACTCACTCTCTCACACACACTCACTCACTCACTCACTCACTCTCTCACACACACTCACTCACTCACTCACTCACTCTCTCACACACACTCACTCACTCACTCACTCACTCTCTCACACACACTCACTCACTCACTCACTCACTCTCTCACACACACTCACTCACTCACTCACTCACTCTCTCACACACACTCACTCACTCACTCACTCACTCTCTCACACACACTCACTCACTCACTCACTCACTCTCTCACACACACTCACTCACTCACTCACTCACTCTCTCACACACACTCACTCACTCACTCACTCACTCTCTCACACACACTCACTCACTCACTCACTCACTCTCTCACACACACTCACTCACTCACTCACTCACTCACTCACTCACTCACTCACACACACACACACTCACACACACACACACCTGACATGTCAACGTTACTGATGCCAAACAGTGAACGACGGATTGAGAGAGCAAGTGAAACAAATCCGAGACGCAAACACATGACAGAACTGTGTGAAATCAGCCTGACAGCCAGAAGAAGGCACACAGAGAACCAGAGACAGAAATAGAGAGATTACCAGAACAGCTCAACTATTTACTACATGCCTTACACACACACACACACTCACTCACTCGCACACACACTCACTCACTCACTCACTCTCACTCACTCACTCACTCACGCACTCACTCACTCACTCACGCACTCACTCACTCACTCACGCACTCACTCACTCACTCACGCACTCACTCACTCACTCACGCACTCACTCACTCACTCACGCACTCACTCACACACACACACATAATGAGTCCATGAGCCTTTTTATAATCAGGATTTTAAGATCAAATAGATATGAATATATATAAAGGAAAATATTGTATTTTTATAGCTGATTTGGAGTGCGACAAATTAAGTTTTAAAGAACATATATTTCATTTAGCCATTTAATATAAGTTCATCAAAAATGCAAGCATTATAATTCAAGAAAGCACAAAGCTCTTTGAAATAATGTTAGATGCACAAGACAACTGTTTTAAGCCAACTGGAATTACATTTAACCATTATATTGATCTGTATATACAGACTATACATTTTGATTAATTATAATGACTACAGGCAAACCTACACCTTTAAGAAAATGTTAAGCATTTAAATACAAACACTTCTGTTCAACTGTTCATTTAATGTTTTTCTTTTTATAGAAGTTTCAGTAAAAATACTGATATATTTTTAGAATTTAAAATATCAGTTTTCTATGTGAATATGTGTTAAACTGTAATGTATTTCTGTGATGCGCAGCTGTATTTTCAGCATCATTACTGCAGTCTTCAGTGTCACATGATCTTCAGAAATCAGTATAATATGCTGATCTGCTGCTCGAGAAACATTTCTGATTATTATCAATGTTGAAAACAGTTGTGCTGCACAATATTTTTGTGGAAAACGTGATACATTTTATTTTTCAGGATTCACAGATGAATAGAAAGTTCAAAAGAACAGCATTTATTTGAAACAGAAATCTTTTGTAACACACACTGACTCTCTCTTTCTCTCTCACGCACACGCACACGCTCACACACACTGACACACACACAGACAGACACACTCACACACACACACACACAGACAGACACAGACACACACACACACACACACACACACACACACACA
>JADLZM010003318.1:927728-935228 GCA_018148995.1 Sinocyclocheilus maitianheensis
CACACACACACACTCTCTCTCACAGACACACACACACACACACACTCTCTCTCACAGACACACACACACACACACACACACACACACACACACACACACACTCACACAGACCCACACACAGACACAGACACTCACACGCACACAGACACACACAGACACACACAGACACAGACACACACAGACACTCACACTCACACAGACACAGACACTCACACAGACACTCACACAGACACAGACACAGACACTGACACAGACACTGACACAGACACTGACACTGACACTGACACTGACACTGACACAGACACAAACACGCCCACACACACACACAGCTCGTCTCTGCATGTGTTCGGCGCAGGTTTTGCGTGTCTTTTTGATGTCAGTGAGCAAATGAGCCGAAACAATACGAGAGCATCCGCAGCCGAGTGATATGAAATCCTGCTCAATCCTGCTTCACTTTCACTCAACTAAAGAAACAGGAACATCACAGAGATCAATGTCTCTGCATCTCACAGCAAAACATACACACTTCATGCGCCTGTAGGTGTTACATTAATTATTCAGATTTATGTAGATTTTATGACTAAGAACAGCAACATCTGTCACCTGTAATTCACCTGGGAAATAAAGTTATATTAATATCTACAGATTTAAATGCGGTTAAGTGGAGCGAAGCACCCTGTGTACCAGGGCGTCATTTTAATAAAACTGAGACACTATCATAGCTTCTTTTATGTCTTTTTTTAATTTCAATTTTCATTTTAGTTTTCATTTTAATTAAAGATTTAGTCATTCTGTTGTGTGTTTTTGTCATTATATAACTGTTTATAATTACTTTTTACATGAATGTTTAAATGTGTTTTATATTTTAAATATGTTAAGAAAATGTTTAAATATGTTTAGAACATATGTAAATTATGTTGAACTGAATCAATATTAGAAATGTTGCTAAAATAAAATAAACATGTTTTAAATAAACTAAGTTTTATTAAATATTTTTAAACATTTTATTAATAAAACTTAAACTAAAATTAAAACAAAACAAATTATGAAAATATAAGCTAATTCAAAATATTAATAATAGAATAATAGTATAAGGAATGCCAAAATAACACGTCACAATAGTTACTTTCTGTAATATATATGTGAATAATTGTGAAATATGATTCATCTCATTTGATTTCTTTTGTGTTTGTTTTGAAATGGCATTAGTTATTTTAGAATCATTAAGATATTTTTAGTTATTGTAATTTTTTGTATTTTCCATTTTCATTTGTAACTTTATTTAAAGTTTAATATTTTGTGACTTTATTACTGAGCTTTTAAAAAAGTCTATATATTTTTTAAATTAATTTTATTTAAGTTTTAGTTATTTTAGTACATCAAGGTAAACAAAATGATGTATATGGTGATATGGAATCTGAATTTTTTTAATTAAGTACCAATTTTTATTTTTATTATTTTTAATGGTTTAAGTTTTAGTTAACCACAATATCCCAGATTAGTTAACAACACTTCCCACATGTATCATACTAACATGACAAACATATGAATTAAATATGATTTAAAGGAGTGAACTGCATTCACTACATTTCCCATAATCCCCTGCATGGCCAAAAAGCCTTTGGAAGAAACACAGATGTAGTCGTATATATGTGCAGGTGTCAGTCTTCAGACTCCAGAAGGCAGATTACATCCCGTCCGATGCAAATCTTTCATTCAATATTCCAGCAGAAATTACCTTCTATGTAAATAAACTCCTCCGTACACTCTTAAAAATAAAGGTGCTTCAAAAGGTTCTTCAAGCGATGCCATAGAAGAACCATTTTTGGTTCCACAAAGAAGCATTCAGTCAAAGGTTCTTTAAAGAACCATCTCTTTCTTACCTTTTTGTAATCTGAAGAACCTTCTTTCACCACAAAGAAGCTTTTGTGAAACAGAAAGGTTCTTCAGATGTTAAAGCTTCTTTATGGAACCATTTAGACAAAAAGGTTCTTCTATGGCATCGTGAAGCACCTTTATTTTTAAGAGTGTATTCAAGAGATCTGACCCTTCGCTCAACTCGAGAAACAGAGCCAGAAGATAAGCATAAAACAACAGCTCTTACTGTAGAGCCAAAGCTGCTTCACCAAGCCAGAACATAACATAACGGAGCAACATATGAGGAGCAAAGGAGAGAATACGAGGAGAATAGATGCTTTTTTCAGCAGTTTTCTGAAGGAAGGAAAGGAAAGGACCTCAAGATTTCCTGAGTGATTTTATACAAACAATAATAATAATACTATAGTTTTATGTTGGACATGCAGCTCAAATAACGGAATTATTGAAGTACTAAAACTAAAACTGAAATAAAAAGAAAGATAAAAAGAAATATATATTTTTAAAAAAACGAAGTAACAAAATACTTGAAGTAAACTATGAACAATCATTTTCGGTCATTAAAAACTGTGAAATAATAGTAAAATAAAATAACAATATTATATTGAAAACTTAGAAATGTTGCCTTGGCAACTAAGTGAATAAATCAGTTTAAGCAGTAAAATAAAATAAAATATATGTGTATATAAAGAATATACAAATGACAAAAGAAAACGAAAATTTCTAAAATGAATTCTGAAAATATGAAAATCAAAGCTCATTCTAAATATTATTGTATACTAAATGGAAATAAATGATAAGTATAATAAATTTTTTAATCAATTAATTAATTCAACTATTTCAGTCTTTCTACTTCAACATTTCGTGTTTAATTCAATGTTTTATTGGCGGTATCTTTGTAATTAATTATGAAATTTAAAAATAGTTTGTACACCAATATTTTCAGTGTATTTGTATAATCCAGAAATGCTTCACAAATGAAAGGTGCTATATAATATTAACATTAAAATTATGTTTTTAAATATTTAGATTTTTTATTTTCGTATTTTCAGTTGAACTTAAATTTTGTGCTTTTGTCATTGTTATTATTATTATTTAAATATGTCTATATTAATTTTATTCCAGTTTTACGTATTTTAGCACATCAAGTTAAACTAAATGAAAATGAGAAATAGCTTCATCTCATTTGAATTTTTTTTCTTTTTTGCTGAACAAATCAAAAGATGTGATTAGCATCATGAAATGCTCGTTTAAAACTCAAATCTACTCCAGAAGCGCCACAGCATTATCAAGCTGGTTTTCACCACCTCAGTATTTCACAGTAAGCGCTGAAGAACTTCTAATGAAACACAGAGAGCTTTTAAACCCTTAAAATCGAATCAAGAACCGATGGAAAGCTTTATTTTTAGCAGCAACCGAGAGGAAAGAAGAGTGAGGAGAAAGAAGCAGGCGCTGATGGTTTTGCGTCCTGCAGGAAACCACCTCAAGTGTCAAAAGATTTCTCAGCCTTTTGATTCAGGTTGCCGCGGCGATGAGAAGCAGGGATGGGGAGGCGAGGTTGCCACGGATACGGAGCAGCGGCGATGACGCAGGAAGACAGCGGGAGCGTCTGTTTCCTTTCTCATTCGCCAGTGGGAGGAAGAAGACAAACTTTGCTTTTTGCCTTCGCCACAGAAGAACAAACTTCCCCGTTTGGCTCTTTCTGGAGGCTGAGATTCTGCGCTCCATAAAGCCCCGTTTGAGCTAAAAACACTTCGTTTGAGTTTCACACGCGCTTCCATATAAAGCATCATTTCCACTGGAGTCACACTGAGAGATTCACACATCAACAGCCTCAGAATCAAACACGCTCACAGAAATAAGCTCAACATGAATAAAGTCAACTGTATGAACGCATAAACAACAGCAGCAGAGTTTTAGATCTTAATATTGCACGAGTATTTGCAGTTAGACACACAAAACTCTTGCCTTTTTATATTTATTCCAGCATTCAAACATCCACACATGATCAAAAAATAAATAAAAAGTAATTTTTGAAGATTAGTGGAACACGTTTTACAAGAAAATACTATTTCAGTTTTTCTCCTTGAAACTTCCGTGCTTAGTTTAAAGTGCTACTTGACTTTTTTTTTTTTTTTGTAATTATATGTTACATTAACTAGCTTTAAAAAAAAAAAAAACTAAAATAAAAATGAGCCTAAATATTAAAAAAGAAAACTACAAATGACAAAAGCACATAATAGAATTACTGAAAGTTCAATTAAAATAAAATCTAATTTAAATATTAATATATAATATTTAGATTAATATATATATATATATATACACTATAAATAATTATACATTTTACAAGAAATTTTAAATTAATTCTGAGTGGAAACTGTTTCAAAATAAATCCTACACCAAATGTTTTTCAATGTACCTGTACATTTAGGGTTTTCTTTTAATTTACTGATATTTAAAAGATTATTTATATTTAATAGATTGTTTATATTTTTTCATATATTTTAATATTTGCAACCTGATCATAAGGACTGCGACTGACCGCTTACCAGATAACATATTCAGAGGGAAGAGTTCAGATGTGGTCTGGCTTGACTTCTGATTTCTGAATGTTTCGCAGCATAACTCTGCATTACACAAACACTGCATTAAATGCAATTACGCCTCAGCTCAGCTGCACCTGCACTGAACGCCTGCTTTGCATCTTCACAGCCACTTCTGATGCTTTTCCAGGTGCATTGTCACTTAGTTTTTTAGTCAAGTAAGAGCATTTGAAAATGTTACTTTAAATAAGCAGCCTGTAATAAACATTAACTGAAATAAAATAAAATACAAAATAATTAAATTAATACAAATACAATTTTAAAAAACTTCCAATTATTTTATATTCAGTCAGTTGCCAAAATGTCTAATTTTTATCAAGTTTTACTTGATGTACTAAAATAACTAAATTAACTAAAAAGGTTTAACTAAAATTAAATTGAAAGCAGGAAAAAATATATAAAAACCTCATTCAAAACATTAACAAAAACTATTTAATAAAAAATTATTTTAAAAGACATAATTTTAAAGACATTTCTAAAAAAATGAATAATAAAAATAGCAAAATGTCTCCATAACTTTAACTAAAGTGAAAAATCGAATTCAAAATATTAACAAAAACTATGATAACGTGAAATGAAAACACACTCTCTCTCTCTCTCTAAACTTCACTGTGCTGAAAATCAGCCTGAAACATTTCTTGAACAGCTGAATCACAATCATATTTAAAGACTCTATAAAATCCTAACTGGGGTTTTGAGACATTATGTGCAGAGTAACAGTGTGTATTTTCTGGATCAGGTTAAATGTGAGAGGAAAGCGACATGGGGTGTGTGTGTGTGTGTGCGTGCGTGCGTGCGTGTGTGTGAGTGTATGCGCGTGAGTGCACGTGTGTGTGTGAGTGAGTGTGTGTGTGTGTGTGTGTGTGTGTGTGTGTACATGTCTCTCTCACCTCTCCAGAGTGAATCTCTACACTTTTTGTGTTACGTAATCAGACAAAATCCCAAAAGGTCAAAGGTAAAGCACTCATCTGCGGCCGCCGGCGGCGGCTCGGTTGTGTTTTTACGCGACCCTCGGCTTCGGGGTGACTCAGAATCCTGCATGAGCGCGCCAGCGAGGTCAAACGTCTCCAAACACTCACCGGAGAGCTTAAAACAGAGATGGAGGCTTTAAAAACCCATCTCAGGTGGAGAGACGCCGAGCATCATCTGCAGCGCCGCATCGGTTTTATATCCCCATAAAAACACACGCCATAAGTTTGAGTGTTACGAGTTTCCACTCCAGACAAGAGCGCACCGAACAATTTAGGGACTTTATAGAGTGGATCCGATCAAAATCAAACGAAAGAAACGACATGAAAACAGATTTACATCGAGTGAGAATAAATATAGTTTGTGCTGAACTCCAGTCAAACAGTCAAATTCAACAGACATTTAGAAACCATCATGAATTTTTCATTGCATTAATAATTAACTATTAAGTATAATAATGCATTCACTGTTTGATGTTAAGGCCAAACACAATGAGTTTGCAATACAAAATCTGTCTGGAAGCAAAACCAGTTAAAAATCACTGATCTAAAACACACACACACACAAACACACACACATTCAAGTGACATTCCAACACGCACACACACACACACACACACACACACATATGTGCTGCCACCTCCGGCTCTGTTCCCGTGGTGACCGAAGAAACGCATCTCGACAGCGCAGCAAATCTCCACAAGCAGCCCGGCAACCATCACCAGGGAGCCCGTCGCCGCGGTAACAAGATGATGACAGGTGGATAGGAGCGCAATCTCCGAGCTTTGGCCGCAGGGAAATGAAAGCGAATGCAGCAGAGATTTTCTGCTCGTTTGTGCGCCGGAGGGCCGAAAACGAGCACTTACTCAACAAATAAGAAACAACAGCGCTTCAGCCCAACGCTTACATAACAGAGCTGAACATTCAACAGCATCATTAATAAGATAAGGTGGAACTACATTTTTTGAGAAGAGGACCATCCCAGAATGCATCGCCATTAAAAAAAATCATCCAACACGAATTATAAGGATTATAAATACATATGTTCAAACAATGTAAAAAAAGTTAAATCTGTCAACATCCAATTTCACTGACAGTTTATAGTGATAATAGTGAGCTCAACGTGAGCTTAAAGAGATAATAGTGAGCTCATTAAATACACCAAGAAACATTGGTGTAGCTTTCACAATTTTCACTCAGAAACAGCTAGTAAATTTCACAAATAATTACACCGATATGGCAAGTTATATTGAACTATATGTGAAATTTTGAAGTAGAACGACAAAGTATTTTCTTGTAAAATGTACTTCAATAATCTTTGCTTACAACTTCAAAAAATCATTTTTTACAGTGAAACAGAGTAAAGCAGCCTCATTTACTGGTCCTAGTAGGTTTAAATGCTTTAATGTCAGCAGTTTTAAGCAGAGCTGCTAAATCTCTCAGTTTTCAGTGGTTTTGCTAATTTTGTACGTTTGAATTGGTATTTGGAAATATGGTAATTTCTGTAAGTTTTAACTTTGTAATTTTGTAAGTTTTAATTGGTATTTTCAATTATTGTAAAGTTTTAATTGGTATTTGCAATTTTTCTACATTTTTATTGGTATTTGCAATTTTTGTAAGTTTTAATTAGTATTTGCAATTTTGTACGTTTTTATTGGTATTTGCAATTTTTGTACGTTTTAATTAGTATTTGCAATTTTGTACGTTTTTATTGGTATTTGCAATTTTTGTACGTTTTAATTAGTATTTGCAATTTTTTTAATTTTCATTGGTATTTGTAATTTTTGTAAGTTTTAATTAGTATTTGCAATTTTGTAAGTTTTTATTGGTATTTGTAATTTTTGTAAGTTTTAATTAGTATTTGCAATTTTGTAAGTTTTTATTGGTATTTGTAATTTTTGTAAGATTTAATTAGTATTTGCATTGTTTGTATGTTTTTATTGGTATTTGCAATTTTGTACGTTTTGCAGTTTTGTAAGTTTTAATGGGTATTTGCAAATTTGTAAGTTTTTATTGGTATTTGCAATTTTTTGTATGTTTAAATTGGTAT
>JADLZM010003318.1:942728-947079 GCA_018148995.1 Sinocyclocheilus maitianheensis
AACCCTGCGCATTAACCATTAACATCACCAGATTTGCATGTCTATATATTCACATATATATATATATACAGGTATATATAGACACACAAATCTGGTGATGTTTTTTCAGATATTCGGCAACACGTTCTCACTCCCAACTCGTCACATATTTAGCGTCATTTTTCGACGTGCAGGGTCCTCCGTTGATGTCAGTTGTTTCTCTTAATTTAATGGTTTGCATGCATTTGTAAAAATAGAAATAATTATATATAAATTTATACTTTCATCGGAGCACCTAACCCCGCCCCTACACTAAACCTACCCACTTGTGAATAATATAAAACACTTAACAGGCAAATATAAGTGCAGTCACAGGTATTTATTGCAAAAACTGACCATAAAAAAGCAGTATAAAAGCATTACATACAAGTCCTGTTGCATTCCAAGTCTTCTGAAGACATTTTAAACCCCTTTGTAATCGTTAACATTTTCACAAGTTACTGTAATTTAATTACACTTTTTTTCTCAGTAACTGTAACAGATTACATTTATTTTGTAATTAAATTACGTAATTCCGTTACATGTAACTAGTTACTCCCCAACACTGCTTATAACCTGAAAGTTTGTCTGTTGCTATATTTGCAGTAGTGGCATCTGTTGAGTTAGTCTTAATATCAGCACAATAGCAAAATTGCTGAAATAAGGTTACCTTTTTTCATAATCTAGTTTATTTCAGTTACTGTTTATTATTTAAAGTATGGAAATGTTTTGTGTGGTTTCAGTTTTACTTAGCTAAAGTCACTTTGGATAAAAGCATCTGCCAAATGCATGATTGTAAATGATTTGAAGGATTTACAGTTGCTTTGCTTTCCAGTCTGTGATTGTGATTTCATATTTTCCACTTTCTGATGACGTTAAATCCGGTCCGCCGAGACGATCAATTACAAATCCTGAGCGTGACGAGCCGGTTGAATCCTCAGATGAGTCCAGTGCGTCAGATTCATCAGCACATCGTGACTCGAGAACTCGGGTATGAAAGTCTAGTAATTGGCTGAGAGGATGAGGGCCACTGAAGGGTCACATGGACTACAAATCCCATGAGGCCGTGCGTTTCTGGGTCAGTCATCTTCATTAGCAGGAAACCAGACATGAGTAATCAATCAAATATAAGTAGAGCAGAACAGACGAGAGCAAAAGATCACTACAACACAAGATCTGTCTGTCCGTCCGTCCGTCCGTCCGTCCGTCCGTCCGTCCGTCCGTCCGTCCGTCCGTCCGTCCGTCCGTCCGTCCGTCCGTCCGTCCGTCCGTCTATCTATCTGTCTGTCTGTCTATCTATCTGTCTGTCTGTCTGTCGTGAACATTTTTTTGTACACACATGATCATATTACCATTACAAAATGCTATTTTATATCTACATATTTCTTTTATCAGAATTTTTACTCAGGCAACCTTAAAAAAAAGAAAGAAGGAAAATAATTAATCAAACCAATCACCGTCTAAACACATTTTCAATCATTCACGGTAATCAGATTGTGTTTACTTGAACGGGGACCGATCTATCTGTCTGTCTATCTATCTATCTATCTATCTATCTATCTATCTATCTATCTATCTGTCTGTCTGTCTGTCTGTCTATCTATCTATTGTCTATCTATCCATCTATCTGTCTGTCTATCTATCTATCTATCTATCCTGAATTATTAATTGAAATTGTAACCCCATGATTTCCCATTTCCATAACTAACAGTCTCTAGAACCTACACTATAATTATATATATATATATATTGATCTGTAGCGTTTGCTGTGACTCTGACGCGCAACTCGTCTTTAATACTGCTCTAAGTCGCTGCCAAGCCTCTGCCAAGAACACATTTGCAAACGCAGGAGAAATCTACATAAATAACACCAGCGACGTTCCAGGTATTTCTCAATGAACACACGGCTGCTGAGACCCAGATCTGCTGCAAGGCTTGGGTTCAGTCAGAAGCGAAGGAAGGATCTGAGCTGCTTGTTCATCTACTCCAGACTTCCTGCTGCTGCCGCTGCATTATTGTTCTGTGTTTATATTCCCGCTTGTTTTCGGAGTCATGTCCCGTGTGGCTTTTGTTCGTATTAGCATGCGTGCCAGATAGTATGGAAACACCCTCGTCTGACGTCTTCACCTGAGAGTTAAACCATCCACTGCATCTCCAGCCAAAACTTAGAAAGAGACTTCGCAGGAACTTCAGGGTCACTGCTGGTTTTTCAGATTCAGAAAAAAACGTTTATGACTTCATCTTGTATCTTATATATAAGTCATTGCCTTGAAATCAATTTGAATCATTTTGAAAGCTCTTCACCTCGACTCGTGCTTTTCTCTCTGCTCTGAATGGAGGGTTGATTAAGAGCGTTCTGTCGAATCACTCGCTCTATTAATGAACAACCAGATTTCAAAAGCTGCTTTTTCCTTGAGTTTCTTTCTTCATTTATAAAAAGCGAAATAGACAAGAAAATCAATGACTCACATTCACACAACATTAATACTAAGAAGGTTTTTTTAGTTCAAGGAGACGAAGAAATAAACAGAGAATTGGAGATTAAAAATCAGGAATACATTTGAGAAATATGAACTAGTCTAATAGTGAAAAGTCTAGAGAAGAATTAAATATATTTTATATATAGAATAATTATNATATATATATAAAATAAATAGAACACAAGAAGAAATAGAACTATCAAATTTTTAATTATTTAAATCAAAACAACTTTTACAATGCATAAAATATATGTAGCAAATACATCTGAAAATATTTTTTGTTCACCATATGGGAGAAATTTGGTATCAAAACAATTACACATGAATATATATTTTAACTTACAATAACTGCAGGTTCAATTATTCACGAGAACATATGACTGACTATAATTCATTAAGAATCACAATGCATTACATATAAAAGCTTCAAGCATTTGAGAAAGACATCAGATTTATAGCTGGCATTTATCATTTATGCGCTACTAATCAGTGTTTTCCGCTGATGCTGGTGCACATAAAAAAATCTAATTATTTTAGGAACAAAGAGCAGTTGAACTAATTAACGTTAAAATTTAACAGACATCATTAATCTAAAATGAAGAATGAGTTGTGCCTGTTGAATTTGCTCTGTGCTTTATTTGTCTGATTTAAACAGTGTTGAGTTTGTAAAGCCATGAAGAAACGCTGCTTTTCTCGTCTGCTAAATTGAGCACAAAATTATTTGCTGTTGATTTAGAATTTAATGCAAATAAATAAACGGCTGGGCTAAAGAAATAAGAAACGATGATGGTTATAGTTATTATAGAATTCATCAATTGCTGTCAGTCAGAGCAGATGTTTAGTTTACATCACACACACACACACACACTCTCGCACACACACACACTCTCGCACACACACACACTCTCGCACACACACACACTCTCGCACACACACACACTCTCGCACACACACACACTCTCGCACACACACACACTCTCGCACACACACACACTCTCGCACACACACACACTCTCGCACACACACACACTCTCGCACACACACACACTCTCGCACACACACACACTCTCGCACACACACACACTCTCGCACACACACACACTCTCGCACACACACACACTCTCGCACACACACACACTCTCGCACACACACACACTCTCGCACACACACACACTCTCGCACACACACACACTCTCGCACACACACACACTCTCGCACACACACACACTCTCGCACACACACACACTCTCGCACACACACACACTCTCGCACACACACACACACACACACGCTCACACACACAGTTGTGGTGAACCATAGTCGTTATCTAGAGATACTAACTAGTCATGATATTGACCGCAAACGCAAAGGAGTTTGTGAAACTGTGTTCATAATGAACACCACAAAAAAGGCACTGCCGAAACACACGAAATTAAACCAATGAATCAAAAGAAAACCAGTCAGACAACAAACACACACACACACAATCTTTCTCTGATTGCATCTTTCATTTTGGCCTTCTCTAGCAAACTGTAAAAATATTTAATATTTTTTAATATTTAGAGATTTTTGGAGTACATTTAACAAGAAAATACAATTTCAGTCTTTCTGCTTCAAAAGATCATGTTTAATTAAATTTGTTACTTGCTGTTCCTCCGTATTTGTTTAGGAAATCTACTAGCAATTTTCTACTGACAAAACATCACATTTATTTCCATGCTATACAGCAAATATATATATATATATATTTTTCCATTTACTGCACTTTGTTATTGAATTGTAAACCTTGCACTTTTACATGATATAGCTTATGTCTGCATTGAAAAATAAGGTTTATTGGTTGTCATCCAGAG
>JADLZM010003318.1:968196-988251 GCA_018148995.1 Sinocyclocheilus maitianheensis
GTGTGTGTGTGTGTGTGTGTGTGTGTGTGTGTGTGTGTGTGTGTGTGTGTGTGTGTGTGTGTGAGAAACCCAAAATCCCAGGCATCAAACTCCATGCGGGTGTTGAGTGTCAGAAAAAAGCAAACCCAAATGAAAGGAGAGATTTCCTGCACTGCTCTCTGAGAGCGGCTCTGTGGACGAGTTTCACGCTACGAGAGGCCAACACTCCCTCATTTTCTCTTTATTGGAAAAATCCCACGGCCTCCTAAACATTCAGCGCTAACGAAACCCGGATCACAGCGGGTCAGACGCGGGTCATAACAGAATAAATCACAGTACAGGCTTCAAAACCGCAAAAATCATCTCTTTACGGTTTGCGCTTAATCGTTAACATCGCTAATTCTTCAGTAGAGAATGTGTGTGATTTCAGCTGGAAAGTGTGTAAATCATCCTGCTGAGCTGCATAACGGTTTCCATTCAAACTGAGGATGAGCTGAAGGTGCTGGATTGCATGCTAATCATGCTAGCGACATGTTAAAACATGCTACCAACATGTTGATTCAAGATACCAATGTGCTAATCAAGTTAGAAACATGGTAACAACATGCCACTAAGATGCTAATAATGTTAGCAACATGTCAACAGCATGTTAAATTATGTTAGCAATGTGCTAGTCATGCTAGTAGCATGCTAAATCATGATATAAACATGATAATCATGCTAGCGACATGTTAAAACATGCTTGCAACATGCTAATTCATGCTAACAATGTGCAAATCATGGCAGAAACATGTTAACAACATACTACCAACATGCCAATTCATGCTAGCAATGTGCTAATCATGCTAACATGTTAGCAACATTTTAACAACATGCTGAAACATGATAGTAATGTGTTAAATCTTGCTAGCAACATGTTAAATAATGCTAGCAACATACTGGAACATGTTAACAACATCTTACAAGATGCTAACAACATGCTAAAACAAGTTAGCAAAAAGTTAAATTATGTTAACAGTTAAATTATGATAGCAACATACTAAAAAATGCTAGCAACTTACTAGAAAATGTTAACATCTTAAAACATCCTAGGAACATGCTAAATCATGCTATCAAAATATTAAGACATGTCAACAAAGTGTTAAAACATGGTAGCAACATGCTAGAACATGTTAGCAAAGTGCTAAAGCTTGTTAACAACATGCTAAAACATGCAAGCAATGTGCTAAAACATGGTAGCAACATGCTATAACACGATAGGAACGTGTTAAATCATGCTACCAAAATAGTAAAACATGTCAACAAAGTGCTAAAACATGGTAGCAACATGCTAGAACATGTTAGCAAAGTGCTAAAGCTTGTTAACAACATGCTAAAACATGCAAGCAATGTGCTAAAACATGGTAGCAACATGCTATAACACGATAGGAACGTGTTAAAACATGCTACCAAAATAGTAAAACATGTCAACAAAGTGCTAAAACATGGTAGCAACATGCTAGAACATGTTAGCAAAGTGCTAAATCTTGTTAACAACATGCTAAAACATGTAAAAAAAAGTGTTAAAACATGGTAGCAACATGCTATAGCATGATAGGAACATGTTAAAACATGCTAGCAAAATAGTAAAACATGCTAAAAAAAGTGCTAAAACATGCTAGCAACATGCTAAAACTTGCTAAAAACGTGTTAAAACATTGTAGCAACATTGTTTCATGTTAGCAACATGTTAAAGTGTGCTAGCAACTTGGTAAATCATGCTATTAAGATGTTAAAACATGCTTACAACGTATCAATTCACTAATTCATGCATGCTAAATCATGTTCGCAGCTTGATGAAACATTTTATCAGTGCTATAGAACATATTATAATAGCATTTTATTGACCGAGTAAAGTCTTCAAACTTCAAGCTTTTCAACGCGTTGCCACGCTTCTTTATGAGCTGAATGTTACTGATATTTCTGTCTTCAAAAGAAAGGCTTTACTGATTCAGCGCAATCCTCGTTCACTCTGGATGCTTCTGCATCTCCATCTCTTCCTCAAGAACTCACGGAAAATAGCTGGCAATCTTTGTGTGTGGTTGTTGCTAAGTAACCATCGGCGGTCAGCGAGGAGCGTCATGGAGACGGATTGGATGCGCTCTCTGAAAAGCAGAGATTGATCTGCTCATTGTTCATTTATAATTATGAAACATTGTTGCAGTTCTAAGGTCTGAGCTGCACCTGTGACACACATCTGTATCAATGTCGCTGCGTTGCTTGGCAACCAAACCAGCCAAAAGTTACATTCATCAACTGTATTACATTTATTTAAAGTGGCATGTCGTGTGAAATAATAGATTCAGAATACTTTATAATTTTATTTTATTTAATTTTTGAGTAATCTTCTTAATACATTTTTATCTTGTTAATACTAATTTTCTCAATTTTCATCATACTTATTTTATAGTTATTGTACTTATTTTGCTCTGTTTTGGCAATTTAGTTTAGTTAAACTGTATAAATAAAAAATAAATATATTTTATTTGTATTTTACATTCTGTTCCTTGTCAATTTGGATAAAAGCATTCGACAAATAAATTTAAGTTTTTAATTTTTATCTTTTTAAATATTATATATATATATATTATATTAGTGCTGTTTATTATTAGTGATTAATCGCATCCAAAATAAAAGTTTTTGTTTAGATAATATATATATATATAATACTAATAATACTAATTCACTCCATTTGCACTGTAGTCATTTTACATTAATTGTACTTATTTTGGGCCGCTTTGGCAATGCAAATGCACATTCAAATTTCAAATCAAATGTTATAAGAACAGAGAGAAAGAAAGAAGTGATAAATGATGGAAGAAAAGGGCTCAGTATGAATTCATCAGGATGTGTGCGATGCTTCTGGTTGTCTGGATGTGATGAATTATTAGAGCAGAGCAAACCGTGATGATCTGGAGTCACTGAACGTTTATCTTTATCTCTGATGCTGTTTGAGACGCACAACTGAACAAATAAAAGCTGATCAGAGAGGATCATCTGAGGAGAGAGAGAGAAGAACAGATGGAGATCCAGGCTGAAAAACTGAGAAAACATCAGAAATAGAGAGAGAAAGAGCGACTCTCCACGGGTTTGGCCTCGAGACGGCAAGTGGAAGCCAACACTGACTGCAGAAATGATTTCTAATTCACGATTTCTGCCTTGTTTAGCTGTATGAATATTATTCAATCAAGACACTGGAAAATGATTTAAGATAATCTTGTTTTCAGATTTATGCTTAAAACAAGAACGTTTATGTCAAAGTATCTGTCAGCGTGAGACAAATAAACTTTTGTTCTGACCCCACAGACAGATCACTTAATTTTGATAATTTTACATTTTTACATTTACTGCACTTGGTTTTCAGTGCTTTGTAAATGCACATATTTATTCATTTATTGTCAAATTGCTTGTAATGTAACTTGCAAGTCAATTTGGCTAAAACTGTATGACAAATAAATAAACACATTTTTCTTTTTATCTTATTAGTTACATTTATCTTATTAATATTTTTTTTTCTTCTTGTTAATACTTATTTACTCTTGCACTATAGTTTATTTATTGTACTTATTTTGCACTGCTTTGGTAATACAAATGCACATTACAAATATAAATAAAATTAAAAATGTAAACTTAAATGCTACATTGTTTTACTTTATGACAAATTGCCTGAGATGTAATTAACTTGTAAGATGACTTGGATAATGTAGATTTTAGAAAATTATATAATTTTTCAAGTTAGGCTTTTTCACATTAATTGTACTTATTTTGGCAATACAAATGCACTTTAAAAATCTAATAAAAATAAAACAGCGCAAGTGATTGGAACATTACAGTTCAATATGAATTCTTAACGCCTGTATTGAAAGACATTTGTTTGTTTAGAATGATTTTTTACAAATCAAGGCAAGAATTGAACAGCAGGAAAAGACGGATGAATGAGAGAGTAAAAGGTGGACAGCTGCTGATAGAGTTATTGATCGTCCTGATAGCTGTGATTGATCTCACTGACATGCGTCTTTCAGAGAGTGTGTGTGTGTGTGTGTGTGTGTATGCGTGTCTGTCTGTCTGTCTGTGTGTGTGTGCGTGCGTGTGTGTGCGTCTGTTTGTGTCTGTGTGTGTGTGTCTGTCTGTCTGTCTGTCTGTGTGCGTGTGTCTATCTGTCTGTCTGTCTGTCTGTGTGTGTGCGTGTGTGTGTGTGTGCGTCTGTTTGTGTCTGTGTGTGTGTGTCTGTCTGTCTGTCTGTCTGTGTGCGTGTGTCTATCTGTCTGTCTGTCTGTCTGTGTGTGTGTGTGTGTGTGTGTGTGTGTGTGTCTGTCTGTCTGTCTGTGTGTGTGTGTGTGTGTGTGTGTGTGTGTGTGTGTGTGTGTGTGTGTGTGTTTCATGAGCTTGAGTTAATAGTCACGTCACTCGGCAGCCCTTAAGCAGCGTTCATTCACAAACGTCACTCTCGCTCTGATTCGCCGGCGGCCACAGCGACACACAGAGACCAGCAGAATCAAGTGAAAATCAACTCAGAAAGCTAACAAGTGTTAATGGCACAATCATTCTCCCAACATGCACTGCTGGAGGGCCCATCGCCTTATATTAGCATTTTTCACACCTTAAGATTCAATCTCTGTGAATCACACACACACACACTCTAATATGTATGTGATGAAGGATTAGTGTGAAGGCTTGTTCTAACGTGTTCAGAGGACAGGAAAAATCTGCACATTTGTGCTGAAGCACTGTGTGTGTGTGTGTGTGTGTGTGTGCGTCTGTGTGTGTCTGTGTGTGTGTGTCGGTGTGTGTGTGTGTGTGTGTGTGTGTGCGTCTGTGTGTGTCTGTGTGTGTGTGTCGGTGTGTGTGTGTGTGTGTGTGTGTGTGCGTCTGTGTGTGTCTGTGTGTGTGTGTCGGTGTGTGTGTGTGTGTGTGTGTGTGTGCGTCTGTGTGTGTCTGTGTGTGTGTGTCGGTGTGTGTGTGTGTGTGTGTGTGTGTGCGTCTGTGTGTGTCTGTGTGTGTGTGTCGGTGTGTGTGTGTGTGTGTGTGTGTGTGCGTCTGTGTGTGTCTGTGTGTGTGTGTCGGTGTGTGTGTGTGTGTGTGTGTGTGTGCGTCTGTGTGTGTCTGTGTGTGTGTGTCGGTGTGTGTGTGTGTGTGTGTGTGTGTGTCTGTTTGTGTCTGTGTGTGTGTGTGAGAGATTCACTGCATTGCTCAAGTTATACAGCGTGTGTCAAACTATTTAATTATTAAAGTACAATAATGATGATAATATGATAAAAAAAACATCAATGTGCAATAATGAAGCACATTTACTAATAATAATCATAACACACAGTTCCTCTGATCACTGATCGAGCTCATTAGTGGAACTATAGGCCGTTTATGGTTGCCAAGCAACCTAATGATCAAAGATCTTTTAGGAAGGACTGATTAGTGCATTAATACAGAATTCAGAATCAGATGCTGTATTATAATCAGTCTGAATGCAGTTCAATGAGAATTTAGAGCTGGAGCGATACATTAGTGCTATGATTTTGAATGTTATTGAAAGAAGTATCTTCTGCTCACCGAAGCTGCATTTATTTGATCAAAAATACAGTAAAAAATTGTGAAATATTATTACAATCTAAAACAGCTGTTTTCTATGTGAATCTCTGTTAAACTGTAATGTATTTCTGTGATGCGCAGCTGTATTTTCAGCATCATTCCTCCAGTCTTCAGTGTCACATGATCTTCAGAAATCAGTATAATATGCTGCTTTGCTGCTCAAGAAACATTTCTGATTATTATCAATGTTGAAAATGTGCTGCACAATATTTTTGTGGAAACTGTGATGCATTTTATTTTTCAGGATTCACAGATGAATAGAAAGTTCAAAAGAACAGCATTTATTTGAAATAGAAATCTTCTGTAACATTATAAATGTCTTTACTGACACTTTTGATTAATTTAATGCATCCTTGACCAATAAAAGTTTTAATGTATTTACAAAACACACACAAAGAAAATCTTAATGGCCCCAAGATTAGTAGTGTAGATTTTATAAATAATGTTTTGTATTTTATTCTCAGTTTCAGCAGTAATACTGCAGCCACACTCAATCTGAGTTCATTAACGAACAGTTAAACATTGCTCATGTATTAATTAATGTTTTGGTTAATTGTAGAACACTTTCAGCAATAAGAGTGAACTACAAATCCATTCAGCAGAAGAGCTGAAACCAATTCAACATGAATAATTTTCCTCTCCAGTTCCACGTGCAAAATAAAAAACACAAAAACAAACGTTTGTCTGAAGTCTGATTATTTAAACCAGTGATGAGAAATGAATGGAAATAACATCTGCCTGAGTTCCTCCAGGTCCCTCAACACACACACACACACACACACACACACACACACACACACACACACACACACACACCTGATCGCTTTGCGGCAGGAGCACAACAATGCAACAGTCAAACACCCCAGAGCATCTACATACACAGGTCTGTCTCTCTCTCGTTGTTGTTTTTCAGTGTTGAGCTCTGGAGATCCTCCTGTGTGGGTTTGTGATCATTTTAGACTCATTTTAACATGCACTACATACAAAACACCACCTACATCCACAACAACAACCTTCCTCCGTGTGTGTGTGTGTGTGTGTGTGTGTGTGTGTGTTTGTTTACCAAAAGCAGTGGCCGCTAAATTGGTTTGGTAAAAAATGTCAGGGCTGCAATAGTAGTTAATTTGCTGTATGTCCTTAAATGTGTGTATGTGTGTGTGTCTGTGTGTGTGTTGATGGAACAATAAATATGTGGATGGAGGGATGTGGGGGTGTATTTTGGGCTGAATCACCGTGGTAACATGTTGAAGATTCTAGTGCACAGTAACCTGTAGATTCAACCAGAGACTCTGATACACACTGACATCTAGTGGATGAACAACACACACACACACACACACACACACACACTCTCTCTCTCTCACTCACACACACTCTCTCTCTCTCTCTCTCTCTCTCTCTCTCACACACACACACACACTCTCGCTCTCTCTCTCTCACACACACACACACACACACACACACTCACTCTCGCTCTCTCTCTCTCACGCAACAGACAAATATTGATCTGGATTCACAGTCCAAATCAGAATAGAACAGCATAATCAAGCACAAATATAGAGATACATAACGAATATGATGGCCGATATGATCAATCTGTTTGGCATTTACACTCCCAGAAAAAAATGGCTTGTTTTTTGTTTCGTTTCTGTTCTTGTTTTTGTTTTTAAATCTCTTTCAGGGTTATTATAGCTAACTAAATCCATAAAAAATTCCTTACTTGGCGTAAAATAAATGTTTTTTCGAGGAGTCAAAGCTGTCCTAAGACAAGAACACATTTTGGTTTTAGGTTTTAGAGCAACTTTGATGAAAGGTTTTGATCCACTTCAAATGTTGACTACTGTACATTAAAATATATAAAAACTTTAACTTATTTAAATTGGCAACATTCTAATTTTTTTATTCACAAGTTTAACTTGATGTACTAAGATATCTACAGTTAAAACAAAAAATAAAATATATTGACATTTTAAAAAATAAAAAATGCTAATAAAAAATAAACATTAAAAAAAATTCAAAATATAAATAAAAACTATAGTAATATCTCAATAAAACCAAAATACCACTGACTTAATTTACTACTAAAAGGTTCATAGTAGTACTTAATTTACATATTTCTACTACAAGGTAATATGTAGATATAAAGTACAAAGTATAAAGGGATAGATTTCTCCAATCCAACACAAGAAATACAATAAAATAGATAAAACAACAATCCAAACTAAATACATACATAACAAAAGCACAAAAAACATAAAGTAACTCAAATTAGTCAAAATTATAATTATTAGCTATTTTAAAAACATTAGAATTTTGAATGTACACTTATATGTGACCCTCGACCACAAAAACCAGTCATGAGGGTCAATTTTTCAAAATTGAGATTTATAAAGCTGATTGTTAGGATCGGACAATATTTGGCTGAGATACAACTATTTGAAAATCTGGAATCTGAGGGTGCAAAAAAATCTAAATATTGAGAAAATCATCTTTAAAGTTGTCCAAATGAAGTTCTTAGCAATGCATATTACTAAACAAAAATTACGTTTTGATATATTTACAGTAGGAGATTTACTAAATATCTTCATGGAACATGATCTTTACTTAATATCCTAATGATTTTTGGCATAAAAGAAAAATTGATAATTTTGACCCATACAATGTATTGTTGGCTATTGCTACAAATATACCCGTGCTGCTTATGACTGGTTTTGTGCTGCAGGCTCACATATTTTCCAGTGGAATTATGCATAAAATATGGTAATGGTCCATCTATAATGCTGCTGCATTTAACGGACCTCAGATCTGACTAGCATCATCACGTGACTGTAGATTATAATGCCTCCCAGCAGTGGAGCTTTGAACACCTGCTGGGATTCTGGGAATATTTTCATACAGGTTTTAATAGGTTCTTTAGAGCAACAGAGACACTGCAGACATCAGGGAGCTTCACACACGTTCTGATAACGCTAAACGCACATGTACACACAATCTGGATGCAGGAGAGCAGATTACAGAAAACACACACTGAACAGAGAGAATCGTTTACATGTCAAATCCCCCTTGTGTGTGTTTCCCTATAGCGGATCTCATCTGGAAACCCCGAGTTTAAAGAAACTTCACTTGACTGCGACTTTGAACTCGGTCGCTTTGAGGATTTTCTGGGGACTTTGCCATCTACGCTAACGGAATATTAAGAGCCCGTGAATGAGGAAAACGCCAATAACGAACTGAATGTGACCCAAAAAAAAACTCTTAGCCAAGTCCAGAAGCCACAGGCGAATAGAGTAAAACAATATGTTCTCTTAATGTAAATGTCTAGGGAGAAAAAAAATAGTTGTATTACCAACAGATTGAAAATACAGATATCCATTACTTTTCATTTTACAAAAAAAGCTTTACTAACTACCTTACATTCTGATCACACTGCAAAAAAAGTGATGATTTTCCTCAGTATTTTTGTTGTTTTTCCAGAGCAAATGTGTAAAGCTTCCTAAATCAAGATGGAGGAGCAAAATGACAGAGAATAAGTTGTTTGATCAAAACTAAGTAAATTTATGATTAAACAAGAACAAATCTCTTCCAACAGGCTCAGGAAAACTTCATTCAAAGGAAAAACACATTTTCCCTCCCCACTGACAGATATTTGTTCTTGTTTTAAACATAAACTCACTTAATTTTGTGCAGTTACTCAGAAAACACAACTTCTAATAACTTTTGTTATGTTGATGTTTACATATTTGTATTGGAAAACAAGAAAAATACTGAGGAAGATATTCATTTTTTGCAGTGCATGCAACATTTAATGCCTTTACAAATGTAAGACTTTATGCTCTATTTAAGACTATTTTTGCCTTAATTTGTGGAAGGGTGAATTAAGACTTTTTTAAGACCCACAGAAACACTGAATATGCAAATGATGCATTATGTAATAAAACACGCACTAATTTGCCTAAATTTCCAGAACAGAAATCTGAAGTTCAAGATTCGTGTTTGATTTGGTTGAAATATTAGAGTTGAAGGTTTTCACAGAGGGGATTTTGGATTTCTCTTTTTATTAATCCACAAATCAGAAAATACTGTCAACAGAGAGAAAATTTGAATTTTCGGCATGCTTTTTAGGAGTATTCAGGAATAAATTTTGGGAAACAACATATAAACAAACCCCTCTATAAAAAACTTAAGAATATAGAGAGGAATAAACCTCTAAGTTTTGGTGTATGTAAGTGCTGCTGAAGTGGAGAAAAAACTCACAGCCTTTAAAAAATATGCATTTTCGCCATGTTTTTAGGAATAAAATGTTGTATAAACCAGGACAAATTATATATAAACAAACCCTTCTATAAATACCTTCAGAATATAGATAGGAATAAAGCTCTAAGTTTTGGTGTATGTAAGTGCTGCAGAAGTTCAGGAAGAAACATTTAAAGATACCGTACTGAAATTGAAAGCCTAAAATCTCTAAATTGATAAGTGCATGAAAAATCTATCTTTTTGCCTGTAGTGTCCTTGTCTTAAAGCCCAAAGGACTTCTAAAAAAGTCAAGAGCAGAAATGTGTTAAAATGTGAAATAAACTCTACAGGCAGCGGAAGCAGATTTTAATTTCCCCTCCGGAACAGAATATAGGCCACGGCATTTCCCTCGCGCTCCGTTCTGGAAGGACAGGGAGCCACAATTCTTTCATCATTAGCAAATTAATGCAAAGAAAAATCAAAGAACAATGTGACACTTCAAAGCGCTTCTGACAGTCACAAACAAAATCCCTCTGGAAAACCAGATTCCCTAAAGAGGAGCGATACGCAAAATGACTCTCATCTCTCATTTCATAAAGACAACGGTGCTTTTGTTGAAGTTGAGCGAGTGACGTCATGCTCTGCACCTGTGCTTGCTGTTTTTAGCTGTGGATTTTTGCCATGACAGTCCTGATTAGACTGATTGTTCACACATCTTGTGTGACGACCATCATACAATAGAACAATCAAGATGTAGTCAATCTCAAACACACACACACTGCAGCAGAAAGGATATATGCAGCTCGACAGCGACTGGTACGATCATTTAGTCTCCGTGTGTCACAGTTCTAGTGTGTGTTTGTGTGTCCTTCCACACTTATTTGGCTACAGAAGCTTCATCTGTCACCTCGGTTTAACATCTGTCTTCATGCATTAAAACATGTGTATGAATGTGCATATGTGTGTGTGTGTGTGTGTGTGTGTGTGAACATGCGTGTGTGTGTGTGTGTGAGTGTGTGTGCGTGTGTGTAAGCGGCTGTGCCCTCGCTGCAGGTGACGTCTGACCAGAGGCGGAACATTTTCTGCTTGTGAGCGTGACTTTGAGCTCCTAAAATCACTCCCTGTCTCACTCTCTCACTGCTGATGTATTTAATTCTCATGAACATGGGGGTAAATCTCACAAAACCTTCGAAGACTAAGAGCATGTCCAAGACAAAAATCAAATGAAATAAGAACTATGCATAAAGAAACTGAAGTCTACTAAGGTTTTGTTTTGATATTGTGGCATTGCTTTCAATATAATTCAACACATTAATACGCTACAATTAATGCAATAATATGCTACAATATTGTTTTTTTAATTTAAAGCTGTATAAAGATACAAATAATAAATGGCAAATTCAAATAAATGCAGTTTGATCTTGCTATACATTAAAGAATTCTGAAAATGTAATTTAAGAATATTGTGCAGCACAGCTGATTTCAACATTGATAATAATGAGAAATGTTTCTTGAGCAGCAGATCAGCATATTAGACTGATTTCTGAAGATCATGTGACACTGAAGACTGGAGTAATGATGCTGAAAATACAGCTGCAGATCACAGAAATACATTACAGTTTAACACATATTCACATAGAAAACAGCTGTTTAAAATTGCAATAATATGTTCAAATTTGTACTCTATTTTTGATCAAATAAATGCAATAATTCCAAACATCTGAATTGAAATATATACATATATATATACTCTTGTAGTACAGTAAGAAAAACACTGCATTGCATTATTGAGAATCATATTTGAGAATAACGAAAATTATATTAAAATAAACAAATAAATAAAATGAATTAATAAAAAAAAACTTAAAAGTAAAATCAATTACCTAACAATGTTAATGCAATGCAATTAGATCAATGCTTTTCCAATGTTTCACTTTCCAGGACATGAAACTACCAGTGACTGACTTACAGCTGCATGTTACTATAGGAAAAATTACACATATTTTAGCATCTCAGATTGATATGCATTTCAGATCATACTTTGATAAATTAATTCGTTTTGAATGCTTGAGCAGATACAGAACTGTAACTGCGTTTAAAGATGCTGAGACAAGATAAAACGCTTCACAGCGATAAAGATCTCTAGAATATATGTTACTGAATAATGAGTCCTAACGGAGGATAAAAATATCCCACAAACTGTTAATTAACTTCTAATTCCCTTTTTCAAGGGTTTTTGTAAGGTTGTCTTCTCTGACATTTCATAATGAAAGAGAAAAGAAACTCACACTGTGCACAATTCCCTTAAAGCCTCTTTTAACTCATAGACCTCATAATCACTTTCAAAGTGGTTTAGCAGTGCTACGAATCCTGAGTTATGAAGCTCCAAAGCAAGTACAGCATCAAACCGTGTGCTGCTAAAAAGCTGTCAAGCAAAAGACAATTAATCAAAAAGTAAATCAATTTAAGTTACACACACTCTGAAAAGCCAAAAGTTGCATAATAACACTTCCTCCTCCAGTGAAAAAGTGCATCTGCTGTTGTCTCTCACATCAAAATCCAGCCACATATGTGGTTAGAGCTGTTTAAACGCTGCTTGATCTGTGCAGATTTCTCTCCTGATTCACACCAGAACACTGACTCACTGGAGGAAGAGTTATTATGGATTATGGACTCTATGTAGTTTAGTTAAAAACGTCTTAATGCTGGATTAGTGTCAGCTTTTGTCTTCTCCAGATGTTAACTGATGGACTGGAGTGCTGTGGCTTACTTGTGGATTATTGTGATGTTTTTATCAGCTGTTTGGACTCTCATCCTGACGGCACCCATTCACTGCAGAGCATGTGTGTCTGCGTCTGCGTGCGTGCGTGCGTGCGTGCGTGCGTGCGTGCGTGCGTGCGTGCGTGCGTGCGTGCGTGCGTGCGTGCGTGCGTGCGTGCGTGCGTGCGTGCGTGCGTGCGTGCGTGCGTGCGTGCGTGCGTGCGTGCGTGCGTGCGTGCGTGCGTGCGTGCGTGCGTGCGTGCGTGCGTGCGTGCGTGCGTGCGTGCGTGCGTGCGTGCGTGCGTGCGTGCGTGCGTGCGTGCGTGCGTGCGTGCGTGCGTGCGTGCGTGCGTGCGTGCGTGCGTGCGTGCGTGCGTGCGTGCGTGCGTGCGTGCGTGCGTGCGTGCGTGCGTGCGTGCGTGCGTGCGTGCGTGCGTGCGTGCGTGCGTGCGTGCGTGCGTGCGTGCGTGCGTGCGTGCGTGCGTGCGTGCGTGCGTGCGTGCGTGCGTGCGTGCGTGCGTGCGTGCGTGCGTGCGTGCGTGCGTGCGTGCGTGCGTGCGTGCGTGCGTGAGTGAGTGTGTGTGTGTGTATGTATGTATGTATGTGTGTTTCTGTAGCTGCAATGCTTGTCTCGTGTTCAGTCACTTGTAAGAACAAACTCAGATCTGAAGTGAATGTGTGTGTGTCCTACGGCGTTCTCCTGCAGTGTATTTCCTCGCTGCGGTCAATAAATTATTAAAAAAACACAGAAATCAGATATATATAGCCTCGCTTGCGTTTGCCCAACCTGCTGAAGTCCTCGTTCCCGCAAAGAGTCAAAGACGCGGAGAAGCGACAGCTCCAGTCAGAAACAATCTTCTCCAACTAATGCATGAATAAACAGCGGCTGACGCTAACAAACACTGAAATCCATGCAGAGAGAATATAGAAAATAGAGCATCATTTAATGTGTCATTTAACAGAATTGCACAAATTGCAACAGATTACCAATGGATCACTACATCATTGTAGTCATAATGACTAAAGTCATCATGAGTGGCTTTTTATTTGTGCTTTTAATTCATTATATAAACTCAGATTGTCTTTTGTTACTGTTCAGTTTAATTTAATTTCTCTTTTGTTCAACTTTATCAGTGATTGCACACACACACACACACACACACACACACAGTACTTTTAATGCAACCGGAGCATTTGAACGATCAGGCACATGTTTCTAAATCTGCAAGGTTCCAATTAAAAGTTACTAATTGCCTTTGTCAGAGTAATTAAGATAAAGCGAACACATTTCCACTGCAGCCGAATGAGAAACTTTCTTTTTTAATCTTCTCAAACGTTACAGCCGCAGGACAAACTCACACGTTTTGAATTACAATATCATTTTCATGACAATTAAGGACATTCACCCTCCAAAAAATCTCATTACTGAAAAAACTCTCTCTTTCTCATGAGTGAAATACACTATAAAACCATTTAGTTTGAACATAAACATCTTTTCCTCTTAATCAAAAGCAGCATAAATTAAATTAAATACAACTATGATGCACTGGCTGTATACTTACAATTACACTCATATTTAAATGTTACATATTTTTAGAATTACAATGATGTGAAATTTAAATATTACAGTTACTGACTTTAAAAGTGTTTAATTTTTAGGACATTCACTGTCCAAAAATTCTCATTATTGACAATACATGATGAGAATTATTCGTTTTTAAAAAAAAATTAAATGAAAAGCACTTTAAATTAAATTCAATACAACTATAATACATGTACAATTTGACATAATTTAAATAATATATATTTTTAGAAATACAGTTATGAGAAAGATTTTCACATTATATCGCTGATTGAGAAAGAGAGTTTAAATGTGTCATATTAAAAAAAAAAAAAAAAGGACAACCAAACCAAAAACATCTGTAAGTCACTTCAGCTGAGAGATTGATGTGAATGAGTCTGTCTCTAATTACTGTGATGCTGCAACAGCCAGACCAGCAATTAATCTGAACCTAATTAGAGACCAATTACTGCTGTTTAAACTGGTGCACACACACACACACTCACTCACACACACTAAAACACACACACACACACTCAGGTCCTGACAGCTCAGACAGACAGGTGGATCAGTCCATGAAATTAGGGCTGTTGCGATTCGTTGATTTTATAAGACTATTCGATTTGTAAATTCGTTTTGCTCGCGTCGACTAATCGGCAAAATACCGGAAGTGGTGCATTTCACGGACGAGAATCCATAAAATACATTATTAGAATGTTTCCCAATTCACAAATGCTACGATTTAATGAAATAATTATGTGCGATGCAGTTCTAATACAGTATATGCGCTTTAATTATTTACAAGCGTGTAGGTTAAGTACATGCGTCACAGTAGTTGCACAGGAACTGTTATCATTTACACGTGTGTGGAGCGGCTCAAACTCCATCTCTGCATGTTGTTGTGAGTTTGGGTTTATTATAACGTTCATCTGGGAACACAACATGTGCCATTTCATCAGATTTGTAAGGTAAATCATTTATAATTCTACACAAACTCAAGAGAATTTCAAATTTTATTTCAAAATAAAAGCTCAAACCCTCACTCTTGAGTTTACACGTTTTGATGTCCACATATTCTTTTAATTACAGTGGCTATAGCATTTCTGTCCTAAAGAAATGGCTAAATATTAAAGATTAAGTGGACATTTGAATGAAATGGTGCTTGGTTAATATTAAACAAGTGTTAGATCGCACAGTAATGTGTAAAAACAATCGTCAGGCCGTTGGCGCCCCCTGCAGGCCTCTGTTGTAATGCGTAATGTACATTAGCTATATTGTTTATAATACATTATGTATTTTAACAATTTTGTTCAATAAAACCATATGATTTCTTGCTTTTGATACTAATTATTATTGCCTCATTGCTATTATATATGTATTTTAAGTAATTTTAAAGGCTATTGTTCACTTACATCTATTTTTATTACAACAAAAAAATGTATTATAGTTATAGAGCCCTATGAAATCCGTTTTATTTCCAAATTCAGTTTTTTTCTATACTCTGTTTTAATGCTTAAATTAAATTTTATTAAAATGGTCATATGATGCGATTTCAATTGTTCATTTCTCCGATCACAAATGCAGACATGGTTTTATGTTTACGTGGCGCGATGCAACGCAACGCGTAAAAAGACAGAATAAGTCATTATAATCAGTAATTATGGCCCCACTGGATGCAACGAATGCCTCGGTTATAATGGGTTTTAATGTGTTTGTCTCGTCGCTCCGGCCGGACAGGGCAGCACAGTATGGTGAGGGGCGTAACATTTCCGTCACACGCTTGAGGTATTCGGCCAATCACAACGCACTGGATAGCTGGCCAATCACAGCACACCTCGCTTTTCAGAACGATGAGCTTTGTAAAAATCGACACGTTTCAGAAAGGCAGGGCATAGAGGAGAAACAATAATGTACAGTATGTGGAAAATAATGTGTTTTTTTAACCTTAAACCGCATAAACACATTTCATTACACCAAATACACAACATAATGTGCTTTTTAGCATCATATGACCCCATTTTTCTCCTAAATAAATTCTGGTAAATAACATTTCTGGTAAATACTCCTTTAAAAATGTTTTTTTGATTATAATTTTATTATTAGTAGACTATAACACATTGATATGTTGTCATTCTTATACCTTTGATTTCAGTGATTTGGACTATGAGATGGACACTTGCTTCTTGCACTCTATGTTGCATGTTTACTTTTGCTTTAAAAAAAGGATTTCATAGAAATTTGGATTTCATTTGTTTTAATAAAATATAGTTTAATAAAATATTCTTAAGTAAAATTGTTTTTTTTTTGTGGGAAATCAATTGTTTAGATAAATCGATTAATCGACAATTATTACAAGGGCAAAAATGGGAAATTGGTAGCAACAGAGTGTGTGTGTGTGTGTGTGTGTGTGTGTGTGTGAGTGTGTACTGGTTTATATATCCTGGTGGGGACTTAAACCTGAATACACACAGACTCATGGGGACTCGTGTCACGGTGGGGACCTAAATTGTGGTCCCCACGGGTACAAAAGCTTATAAATCATACAGAATTAAGTTTTTTGAAAATCTAAAAATGCAGAAAGTTTCCTGTAAGGGGTAGGTTTAGGGGTAGGGTTGGTGTAGGGCAATAGAATATACGGTCTGTGCAGTAGAAAAACCATTACGCCTATGGAGAGTCCCCACAAGGATAGCTGACCAGACTGTGTGTGTGTGTGAGTGTGTGTGTGTGAGTGTGTGTGTGTGAGTGAGTGTGTGTGTGAGTGTGTGTGTGTGAGTGTGTGAGTGAGTGAGTGTGTGTGTGTGTGAGTGAGTGAGTGAGTGTGTGTGTGAGTGAGTGAGTGTGTGACCTGTGTGTGTGTGTGTGTGTGTGTGTGTGTGTGTCTCGGTGTGTGTTTTAGGTGAATCCTGAGGGTGATGTTAACCCTGTGTGTGTGTGCCGGGGGTAAATGTCAGATAAAGAAAGGTGACCTTTCAGTACACAACACCTGAGGGACACTCTGTGTGTGTGTGTGTGTGTGTGTGTGTGTGCATGAAAGCGAGAGAGAGAGATAACACACACATGAGGAGTCATACACCGACTATGTCCTAAATCCCTCACTGTCTACATAGGCAGCATTAAAAGGAGCCTCATAAGTGAGTGATTTAGAATCAGATCAGAATACACAACTTTCAACAATCAAGTCTCAACACTGAACTGATCTGGTCTGAATAATGACTCTATTGTCTTCTGTAGAGCTGCTTTACAGTTGAAACTGAATTTGTTTCATAACGGATTCGTTTTGCAACACTGATGCTGTTATTGAACTGAATCAATAATAAACAAATACAATACAGTTTGACTTTCTTTCTCGCACTTCACATCCTGCAGTTCTGTGGAAGCCTGTCTCCGCCACAGAATAAAAAAGGTCATGGCAACTTTTTATCTTACAATCCTGACTTTTTTTCTCACAATTGCGAGTTTATATCTCATATTTCAGTTTTTCCCTCAGAAACACGAGAAAAAATCAGACTCAGGATTCTACACTACAAAGTGGCTTATAGAATGGTGCATAAGTATTAGGGCTGCACGATATATCGCTTCAGCATCGATATCACGATGTGCGCATCCGCGATAGTCACATCGCAGGATGTGCGATGTTTAGTATAGGCTACTAATCGTTATATTTATACTGATTGTTTTCTTTGCTCACACACAGACACGGTGTCTACACCGGACGCGACAGCTGACAGAGATACCCATTTTAAATACATTCAGTAGCGGAGCTACTGCAAGCAATTTTCAGTGCTGGAAATCCATTTATCCTTTGCTGACACTTCCACATCGTCGTGGAGAGTGCAGGTCACGGTTGTTTAGCAATGGAAGACGCCACGAAAGTGCAAGCTCCCGAGCGCTTTGGAAAGAAGGAGAAAGCGGCGCGACTGGCGTTTTCACACGCGTTTTTAGACGCAACATGTGTGTTGGGGACTGCCCCACTGAATGCTGGCTAATAATTATTGACCACTGCAGAACTCTTGTCAGGGAGTCGAGTCATTATATTGAGCTTGACCATTTATTGCACAAGATTTGACCATATACACATGTTAGTGTATTTGAGGTAGTTTTTTGTCACACACTTTCTCTTGCACATAAACGCTGCACCTGTGTGAGAGCACGCAGTATGACTGCCGTGCTGAGGTAACTTAGTGAATAGGCAGTTACGCTAAGGCCGTACATGCGGTGAACCCTGCACTACGTTATTTACGTAAGTCATTACTGAAACATCACGCAGATCGCAAGTCTTAAACTTAAAGGGAAGAATTCACAACAATGTGAAAAGTCTGTCTACACTGGACCATTGCCAATCATTTGAACTTTGAGTCAGTACCTCATAAAGAGAACGTGGCATCAGCTTACTGTCGAGGATTTGTCGTGCCGCGCCGCATCCAGTGTAGACAGCATCACTGATTATAATGGGTTCACTGTATTTTGTCGCGTCGCGCCGCACTGCTCGCGTCCAGTGTAGACACGGTGAGAGCCCCGCAGATACACATGAACACTGAATTCTGTTCACTTCTGCGTCTATTTGTGCCTGAAATACTGTGTTCTGCAAGTATCCTTATAAACACACAGATGCTTATGGCTTAGGTGAAGGCAAACAATTGAGAAAGAAAATGGATGTGTAACAGTAGCCTATATTGGTATATACAGCAGTTTAATTCTATGAATGTTAATCAAACAACAAAACACAAAGAAAAATCTCTTTTGTAGCTTTAACACAGATTTATTAGATGTAATTTATACAGTGAAGACTATGCAGTTTTATTTTACATTTGATTATTAAATTTCTGTACCTGAATACTGTTAGACTTACCTGAAAAATATAAAGCACTGCTTATTTCATTTGTATCTTTGTTCTGTTATATTTATCTATGCTTGTAATTTGTTTATTTCTTATGCTGATTTACTCGCCTACAAAATCACCCCAATTTTTTTTTTTCATATCGCAATATATATTGCAGAAAAATATAATATTGCAATGTGACTTTTTTCCAATATCGTGCAACCCTAATAAGTATGTGAATTTGGATGCACTTTGTGTTCTGTGTTCCTGAGTGACAGACTGAACAGCCAATCAGAGGCCTGCTGGAGTCAGAGGGGCGGAGCAGAATATAACGCTGTGACATACAGGAAGAATCTGGATGGATGATGGATATACAGCAGCACCTTCATATTTAATTGATGGAGGACTGAGGTGGCCTTCAGTGTGAGTGTTGTCATAAGATCACACACACACTCAGGTTTGTTTTTATGGTTTATGGGGACTCTCCATAGGCGTAATGGTTTTTATACTGTACAGACCGTATATTCTATTGCCCTACACCAACCCTACCCCTAAACCTACCCCTCACAGGAGACTTTGTGCATTTTTAGATTTTCAAAAAAACTCATTCTGAATTATTTATAAGCCTTTTGAATTACGGCGACACTGAAAATTCTCGTTGTAATACCTATGTCATACCCATGTTATTATACAAATTTGTGTCCTCATAAACCACATAAACATGCACACACACACACACACACACACACACAGACCAACCAGTTTTAATTAAGCTGATTCTGTTTTTATGACCACATTATTATTGTGTTTAATATAACACAGAACAAAACACATGTTTGACTCATGAAAAAAACAACAAAACTCTGTAAACTCATCCATATTCATCACAAACGCTCATAATTATTCATTACTAATTATCATATCAGCACAACTGTCAAGAGCAACATGAGCAAGTACCAGCGAATCTGTCTCAAAGCCAAATGATTATTCATACGTCTGTGTGTAAATCAGCTCAGAAGCATCTGGACTCGCTCTGAGTGTGTGTGTGTGTGTGTGTGTGTGTGTGTGTGTGTGTGTG
>JADLZM010003318.1:988404-1014308 GCA_018148995.1 Sinocyclocheilus maitianheensis
GTGTGTGTGTGTGTGTGTGTGTGTGTGTGTGTGTGTGTGTGTGTGTGTGTGTGTGTGTGTGTGTGTGTGAGAGTGAGTGAGTGTGTGAGTGTGAGTGTGCATGTCAAAGAGCAGATTGCATAAAGCACTTACCCAGAAAGAGCAGCTATAATCCAGAAAGACAGAGAATTACAAAGAGAGAGTTAGAAAAGAAAACAAGAGAGAAACTAGACAGAAAGAAAAAACAAGCTAACACAAACAAACAAATGTAATAAAATAAGAAAGCACAAATAAATGCAAGCATGCAACAAAGAAATGAACCATATTACTGTGTGCAAATAAATAAGACACAACAGTGTATAATCAAAAGTTGTTGCATATCCAGTCAAAATCTACATCTTAAGATATTATTGTGAATTTTAAGTTTGTATTATAGAACATTTTGGTGCAGTGCTGCTACTTTAAAAGCATAAACCTGATTTCTGAAGTAAAATGCTGAGCTAAACAGATCATCTAAACATAGTAAGCGGCCTACTAACCATTACAAACACATTCAAATGAAAAGTTCAAATGTCTTTCAATGCCCAAAACTGTTGTGTAGACAGAAAGATCTTCCTCCTGCATCTTCATCCTCATCCACTGCTTCATCCCCCATTCTACTATTCTGTGTCAGTGTGTGTGTGTGTGTGAGAGAGAGTTTCAGGGCTACTAAAGACTGCATGAACTCCATATGCTTTCTTCTGTTTCTAACGAGTTATGAATTATACATTCCTAAAGAAACCCTGCCGCCACACACACACACACTCGCACACACACACACACTCGCACACACACACACACTCGCACACACACACACACTCGCACACACACACACACTCGCACACACACACACACTCGCACACACACACACACTCGCACACACACACACACTCGCACACACACACACACTCGCACACACACACACACTCGCACACACACACACACTCGCACACACACACACACTCGCACACACACACACACTCGCACACACACACACACTCACGCGCACTCACACACACTCACAGACACACACACTTTCACTCACTCACTCAAGTGCTGTTTTGTTTTGTCTGAATAATTCATGTGTTTATAGAGCAACTTTCTCCGCTGCACTTCCACAAACAACAGATTTGTCAACACTGTCAAACTCCTTCATTTCTATAAAGCACATCCAGCATCAAATCACATCCGACAAACACGAAAGCAAACAATCAACCTCCTGAAGATCCAAATCAGCATCTGTTATCAGATATGATCTCAAACCCAACGAACGAACGAAAGAAAGAAATATAACAAAACAAACAAAACAAATGAGACTGAAGAGAGAGAAATCTATCAATATGATAAACAGATCTGAAATCTGTATTATCATAAAGCTCTAAACGATGAACTCAAGATGAACATTGCCTTTTTTCTAGTACACTACTGTTCAAAAGTTTGGGTACAGAAGATTTTTTTGAAAGAAATTAATACTTTTTTTTTTATCAAGCATGCATTGAACTGATCGTTTATAATGTTACAAAATATTTATTTTTCAAATAAATTTAAGTTTTTTTTAAACTTTCTATTCATCTGTGAATCCTGAAAAATAAAATGCATCATGGTTTGCACAAAAATATTGTGCAGTTTTCTAAATTAATAATCAGAAATGTTTCTTGAGCAGCAGATCAGCATATTATACTGATTTCTGAAGATCATGTGACACTGAAGACTGGAGGAATGATGCTGAAAATACAGCTGCGCATCACAGAAATACATTACAGTTTAACAGATATTCACACAGAAAACAGCTGTTTTAAATTGTAATAATATTTCATAATTTTTACTGTATGTTTGATCAAATAAATGCAGCCCTTGTGTGCAGTAGAGTCTTCTTTTAAAAACATTAAAAAAAAGAAATCGCACAGTGAGTGTGTGTGTGTGTGTGTGTGTGTGTGTGTGTGTGTGTGCGTGTGTGTGTGTGTGTGTGTGTGTGCGTGCGTGTGTGAATCAGAGTGGTGTTGGTGGGAAATTGGAATGTGTGTGTGGAAACCTTTGAGTCTCAGCCAACACACACGGCCTCTGATCGAGAGACTCCACCGGGACCCGAACACACCTACACACACACACACACACACACACACACACACACACACACACANTTGTTTTATTGTTGTGATTATTGTTTTTCTTTTCTTTTATGTAAAGCACTTTGAATTACCATTGTGTATGAAATGTGCTATACAAATAAACTTGCCTTGCCTTGTGTGTGTGACAGAGAGCGTGTTAAATCGCTGTGGGACGCTGGAGTGAAGGTCACTCAATTAGACATTCCCAGAACATCAGCCGCTACTCAATTCCCTGAAAACTCCTTCATCGCTCCTTTCTAAGTCTACATCACTCTCTCTCCTCCTTCTCCTGAAGTCTTTTCATTGGTTTTCCGCTCACATCTCTGTCAGTTTGGCTTCATAAAATCACCCGAGCACCTGGTGTGTGTGTGTGTGTGTGTGAGAGAGAGTTCACAGAAGAGCAGCTTTACTGCTGATGTCAGTTTTACACGCACATTAAAACACAATCATGAGCTGTGCTGTTCTTTAATCCCTATTAAGTGCACTTTACCGCTACACTTTGACTCTTAATCTCCAGTAAACTCCCTGCGGATGCGCTCGACTCCGTGTATTTATGAGTTCAGTGCTTATTTATTCATCTGAACACATGTCGAGAGCTGTGTACTGTACAACACAACACTTTCACACAGAAGATGATGAAGATGATGATGAGGAGAATCAGTCGGGAGTGACAGGAAACAAACAGATGAACTCTAGAGAACAACAAACATCCAGAAACCTCATTTTAAGGCTGACGTGTCATTTCTGCTCCACTAGCAGCACAAAACACAATCCCAATAACAATGACATATTTCCTGATCAGCCTAGCAACCACACAGCAACATATTCAAAAACAAACAACACTCAGAACGCCTTAGCAACCATACGGCAACCTATTTAAAAACAAACAACACTCAGAACACCCTTAGCAACCATACGGCAACCTATTTAAAAACAAACAACACTCAGAACGCCTTAGCAACCATACGGCAACCTATTTAAAAACAAACAACACTCAGAACACCCTTAGCAACCATACGGCAACCTATTTAAAAACCAACAACACTCAGAACACCTTAGCAACTACATGACAATGTGTTTAAAAACAAACAACACTCAGAACGCCTTAGCAACCACACAGCAACGTATTTAAAAACAAAAAATCACTCAGAACACCTTAGCAACCACACAGCAACATGCTTGAAAACAAACAACACTCAGAATACCTTACCAACCACACAGCAACGCATTTAAAAACAAACAGCACCCAAAACACCTTAGCAACCACACGGCAACGCGCTTAACAACAAACAACACCCAGAACACCTTAGCAACCACCCGGCAACACGTTTAACAACAAAACACACCCAGAACACCTTAGCAACCACCCGGCAACACGTTTAACAACAAAACACACCCAGAACACCTTAGCAACCACCCGGCAACACGTTTAACAACAAAACACACCCAGAACACCTTAGCAACCACCCGGCAACACGTTTAACAACAAAACACACCCAGAACACCTTAGCAACCACCCGGCAACACGTTTAACAACAAAACACACCCAGAACACCTTAGCAACCACCCGGCAACACGTTTAACAACAAAACACACCCAGAACACCTTAGCAACCACCCGGCAACACGTTTAACAACAAAACACACCCAGAACACCTTAGCAACCACCCGGCAACACGTTTAACAACAAAACACACCCAGAACACCTTAGCAACCACCCGGCAACACGTTTAACAACAAAACACACCCAGAACACCTTAGCAACCACCCGGCAACACGTTTAACAACAAAACACACCCAGAACACCTTAGCAACCACCCGGCAACACGTTTAACAACAAAACACACCCAGAACACCTTAGCAACCACCCGGCAACACGTTTAACAACAAAACACACCCAGAACACCTTAGCAACCACCCGGCAACACGTTTAACAACAAAACACACCCAGAACACCTTAGCAACCACCCGGCAACACGTTTAACAACAAAACACACCCAGAACACCTTAGCAACCACCCGGCAACACGTTTAACAACAAAACACACCCAGAACACCTTAGCAACCACCCGGCAACACGTTTAACAACAAAACACACCCAGAACACCTTAGCAACCACCCGGCAACACGTTTAACAACAAAACACACCCAGAACACCTTAGCAACCACCCGGCAACACGTTTAACAACAAAACACACCCAGAACACCTTAGCAACCACCCGGCAACACGTTTAACAACAAAACACACCCAGAACACCTTAGCAACCACCCGGCAACACGTTTAACAACAAAACACACCCAGAACACCTTAGCAACCACCCGGCAACACGTTTAACAACAAAACACACCCAGAACACCTTAGCAACCACCCGGCAACACGTTTAACAACAAAACACACCCAGAACACCTTAGCAACCACCCGGCAACACGTTTAACAACAAAACACACCCAGAACACCTTAGCAACCACCCGGCAACACGTTTAACAACAAAACACACCCAGAACACCTTAGCAACCACCCGGCAACACGTTTAACAACAAAACACACCCAGAACACCTTAGCAACCACCCGGCAACACGTTTAACAACAAAACACACCCAGAACACCTTAGCAACCACCCGGCAACACGTTTAACAACAAAACACACCCAGAACACCTTAGCAACCACCCGGCAACACGTTTAACAACAAAACACACCCAGAACACCTTAGCAACCACCCGGCAACACGTTTAACAACAAAACACACCCAGAACACCTTAGCAACCACCCGGCAACACGTTTAACAACAAAACACACCCAGAACACCTTAGCAACCACCCGGCAACACGTTTAACAACAAAACACACCCAGAACACCTTAGCAACCACCCGGCAACACGTTTAACAACAAAACACACCCAGAACACCTTAGCAACCACCCGGCAACACGTTTAACAACAAAACACACCCAGAACACCTTAGCAACCACCCGGCAACACGTTTAACAACAAAACACACCCAGAACACCTTAGCAACCACCCGGCAACACGTTTAACAACAAAACACACCCAGAACACCTTAGCAACCACCCGGCAACACGTTTAACAACAAAACACACCCAGAACACCTTAGCAACCACCCGGCAACACGTTTAACAACAAAACACACCCAGAACACCTTAGCAACCACCCGGCAACACGTTTAACAACAAAACACACCCAGAACACCTTAGCAACCACCCGGCAACACGTTTAACAACAAAACACACCCAGAACACCTTAGCAACCACCCGGCAACACGTTTAACAACAAAACACACCCAGAACACCTTAGCAACCACCCGGCAACACGTTTAACAACAAAACACACCCAGAACACCTTAGCAACCACCCGGCAACACGTTTAACAACAAAACACACCCAGAACACCTTAGCAACCACACAGCAAACACATTAAGGCCTCGATCTGAAACAACGCGTTTTTTGCAGTGAGAGGCACCTTTTTTTAATTGTTTTCGATTGACAGTGAGCGTTTTGCGTGCTGTTTATGCTTCCCGGGCGCCTCGCATTTTTGGAGGAGCGCTCTGAGCGCCTGAAGTTTTAAAAAAAGCAACTCTGAGCAGAAAAGCGCCCGACGTCAATCACATTTTATTGCATTGTCCAATCGAATGAATGGAGATGTGGGCCTTCCGTTGTGGTGACGAAAGTTTACCGTTGCCTAGAAAGTCCGGAGACTGCAATGATGGAGGAGAAACTTTTGGTGTCTGTCGCAGGTTACCCGGAGCTGTTTTTTTATTAGGATTTTGCTAAAATGACAGTTTACTTAACAGCAAAAAACAAAGATTTTAGAGCGCTCGCACTACAATCCTTTGATTAGACAGGACAGCTGATTTGGTGGTTGCCTAGCAACATAAAAAAACCACAGCGCACAAAAAATGTGTTTGGTCTGATCGGGGCCTAAGAAACACACAACAGTCAGAACACCTTAGCAACCACACGGCAACATCCTGGCGACCACTCACAATGTTCCAGGAGTCTGGCGTTTAGTGTTACACAGAAGAAGCCCATAAGAAAGTATTCATTATTAAACAGAGAGAGAGACACACAGATAGACTAAAGAATCTCATGAATTATTAACACCTGAAATGTGCATATATTGTGTGTGTGTGTGCGCGTGCGTGCGTGTGTGTGTGTGTGTGCGCGTGTGACCAAATGTCCCCACAAGGATAGTAAAACCTGAAAGTTTTGACATTGTGGTCTGTGGTCCCCACGAGGGAAAAAAAATATTTAAAAAAGCAAGTGTGTGTGTGTGAGAGAGAGCGAGAGAGTGTGTGGTGACCTTTCAGTACACAACACCGGGGGGACACGCGGTGGGTGTGTGGGTGTGTGTGTGGGAGAGGGGGGGAGTGAGTGAGTGAGTGAGTGAGTGAGTGAGTGAGTGAGTGAGTGAGTGAGTGAGTGAGTGAGTGAGTGAGTGAGTGAGTGAGTGAGTGAGTGAGTGAGTGAGTGAGTGAGTGAGTGAGTGAGTGAGTGAGTGAGTGAGTGAGTGAGTGAGTGAGTGAGTGAGTGAGTGAGTGAGTGAGTGAGTGAGTGAGTGAGTGAGTGAGTGAGTGAGTGAGTGAGTGAGTGAGTGAGTGAGTGAGTGAGTGAGTGAGTGAGTGAGTGTGTGTGAGAGAGAGAGAGAGAGTGTGTGTGTGTTTCTCCACACCTGTGTAAAATCATGTTATTCTTTGGAAGTTTATCAAAAACTTACTGAAATATCAATGATATGGTAAACATTATAGATAACTTTCTGAAAAGCTGTAGTGGTTTGATATCAGCACCACTGTTGTCAAATAAATAGATAAATAAAAATAAATTAACAATAATAATACTTTACACTAATAATAATAATAATGTATTACAAATAATTGTACACTTTTACTCTGATTTTATGGCAGTAACAGTAACTAATAGAGAAACTGTGTACATTTTCACTGTCTGGTCCACACACAAATCACATACTAAAGATTAAGGCTTCCATGACCTTCTAGAAACACACACTAGAGCTCAGACACAGTTTGATCATCTCAGCACTAGACAACCAAAGATCTTCACTCATGAGACTCCTTTACAGGAATATTCCAGACATGCAGCAGAGCAGCATATTATACTGATTTCTGAAGATCATGTGACACTGAAGACTGGAGTAATGATGCTGGAAATACAGCTGCGCATCACAGAAATACATTACAGTTTAACAGAGATTCACAGAGAAAGCAGCTATTTGCCAGCTATTTAAATTGTAATAATATTTACTGTATTTTTGTATATCAAATAAATGCAGCCTTTGTGAGCAGAAGAGACTTCTCTCAAAAACATTAAAATATCTTAAGACTCCAAACTTTTGAACAATGGTGTATGTGCAAGGACACCAGAAAGGGACGGTTTACATCCAGAAATCACATCACAGATGAACTGAATATTCCTGTAATCAAACTTACACTCTTTCAGGGTCAGTTTGCTACTGTGAAGTCAGACTGTTAACGAGCTGAAGCGAGACAGAGAGAGAGACAGGTGCGCTCCCTGAGAGAAGGCTTTGACAGAGAGAAAAATTGCTTTTGAGTATTTGCATATGAGAATTTTGTTCTACAGGAACTCTGAACCTCTACACTGAATGCTAATGTGCGCACACACACACACATACACACATACACACACACACACATACACACATACACACAGACTTTCTTTAGAAACAACCCTTAAAGCTATTTAGGGGTATAAGGAAGTATTTTATCTCAGTCTTTCTGAAAAGACAGTGTGAAATATATATGAAATATAACAACTGGAGGACAAACGTAAAACTTCCCACGAAAGCAGAATTTAATTTTTTTTGGCTGCTAGTATGAATATGACAGCCTTAAGGATATCTATAAGCAGTGTGCTGCAAAACAATGACAAAATTCCCATTTGGAATACATATGCATTTAAAATGTCCAGTCTGTCTCTATTGCAGTCTGTCTCTACCACCGGATCAGTGTCACTTGTTTTCTGATTGTCAAATTGTACAGACGTTTTGGAAAATGCTGTTTTGTGACTTTTAGTGCAAAAACTAATGTAAAGATAACAGAATATGAAATAAAGTTTTGCTTATTATGAGTATATACAAATGTATTGACAATTCTGTCAAATTCTCCATAAATGCAAAATATCTAAAATCCTTTCATTTTTTTAACAAAGTCACTTAAGGCTGTGGAAAATGATAAATAGTACATTTTTGGTAAAGTACTTTGAATCTGTATTTGGAGTCTTGCAAATGACATTATTTTTGTTGATTTGAAGTTAAAACGTCTTAATACAGGATGTGTTTCAGCTTTTGTCTTCTCCAGATGTTGACTGATGGACTGGAGTGCTGTGGATTATTGTGATGTTTTTATCAGCTGTTTGGACTCTCATTCTGACGGCACCCATTCACTGCAGAGCATCCATTGCTGAGACACTGATGCAATGATTTCTCCAAATCTGATGAAGACACAAACTCACCTACAACTCAGATGACTTGAGCATGAGTACATTTTCAGATTATTTACATTTTTAGGTGAACTATTGCTTTAAAGTACATTGAGGAGATCAAACATTGCAAACAATGTTCAGAGATCTTATGCATTACAACAGTGCAACACTGCTGCACTGACATAAAACACACTTTTCACACTACACATCTCCTGCTTTACTAGTAACATTAAAGGAAGAATACATCTGTGGCTGTCAAAGGCTGTTAAATGTGGCTTTGCAGGGCTGTGATGTAAACTAAACACTACTAGATATTTTAAAAAGGAGATGAGCCACTTGATATGTGTTGCTCTGACTTACTGTTTCAACTGAAATTACATCAACACACTGAATAATGCTGTATGTTTAGAGACACTTCAGAGGGACTTTAAGAATCCGCCACTGAAACACATATTGATCAGCATTGCTCTGAATGAGTCTGTGGTGATTACAGACCTGCATCGCATTAACTACAAGCCAGAGAAACGGCGAAAAAGCAAAAAATAAAGAGGAGCAAGAGATGCACACACTCAAATACAAAGCAGTGAACGGCAGTGAAGCGACACGCAGCCTGAAGGGGAAACAGATTCTGACACACACACACACACACACACACACACACACACACGCACACTCTCTCTACATGCAAAAGGAGGATTTGTTTTGGCAGAACGATGACACTCCTGCAGGCTGTAAAACAGGTGTGCGTGTGTGTGTGTGCTTTGTAGCTCGCTGACAGTTTTTACACTAAAACTCACTATCAGGCAGAACTTTAAAGGTCAGTAAAACGAAATCATAGCTCTGTGTGTGTGTGTGTTTTGTCATCCAATATAAAAGAGGCTTTCAAACCATACACCACATGACAGTCACACACACACACACACAAACACACACACACAAAGAGAATATTGTCACACAATCAGATTCTGATTTTATTCATCTTTTGGTCTGCAAAATGAATTGTTCTCAAGAAGGTTGATAAAGGCATTATTTGCATCTTATCTTCTTGTGAATATATTTAAATACTAATATATATATATATATAGGCATAATATGGAAGGCAGAAATGTCAAATCCAATTCATTTAGTTTTTTATATTTTGCCATATTTTTGGCAGACACTTTTCAATAATAAATAATGAATGGATTTTAAATAATAATAATAAAATATGAAAGTAAAAACATAAATAATGTTTGATTATTTACATCAATGTTTCTAAGTATTGTATGTCGACAGATCCAGAGGTTGTGGAAACAGACACACACACACACACACACACACACAGGTCTGAGTGTTTTGGGGCTTGAATATGAAGTCAGTCACCTGTATAAAAGACCCATTAGTTGCTCGGCAACAGCTGAGAGTCAATCATAAAAAACCTCTTTCTGGACCAACTAATGCAGCAACAAAACGTGTGTGTGTTGTGTGTGTGTGTCATCTCACTGGTCACTGATTGGCTAATGACTAAATAAGCAACAATGATGTCATTATAGTTAGAGTGGGTGACATCACATCACATCAGATCAGATGAGGCTCTTCAGAACAACAGAGTCCTTCTGTACATCTCAAACACACTAATATGAAGCTTACCATATGGTCAGATGGTCCTTATCACTAAATAAACCCCACTTATTTCATGTATACGTAACAAATTAATAAATTCATGCACATGAAATAATGCTAAAGACATGAAACGAGCACAGCTACAGGTTTGTAAGAGATCACCTGCCTCAGACAACGATCAATTATACAGATTAGAGTCATTCGACACAAACATCAGACCACAGAATAAAACGACTGACGAATTATAATCAACTATCCAGAGAGATTAGTGGATAAAGAGACGCATCTGGTTAAGAAACACCACGGAAATGATTTCATCAACATGAGAATCCAAACGTTTCTAACAGCACATGAGTGAATCTGACCTGCTGCGTCTGAAATGTGTGTCTGACTCTATTCTCATATTCAATCTGACACGTTTAGATGGCATGTCGTGCTCGTCTCTGTCCTGCGGCGTTGCCCTGATCCGTGTGTTTCAGCATGAATCTGAATGAGCTCACAAACACTGCCTGTGATTCCAGCGCATTCCTCCTGCAGCCTTTCACACAAGACAAATCCTCCTCTCCATCATATGAGCTTTTAAATGACATTCAAGACATGATTTACAGTGTTGCACCCATTTCAGATTGTCAAATGGGATCTCAGCGCTGTATAAAGGTCAATAGCTCTTCTGTTGTGTTAAATTAATTGTTCTTGTGATCCGAGAAATGTGTTTTCTCTGCTTTTCACTTTCGTATTTCACCTTAAAGCAAGAACCTACAGGTGAATAGGGGGGAAAAATTAACTAATACATATCATACTTCCTCAGTTGGTTTATTACATTAAGAATTGCACAAAGAAAAAAAAATTATATTACAAGTTTTCTGAATGTTATGTTTAAATATACAAACAAATTCGAATTCAAATTAAATATGCACTACTTTGCATACATTTCCAGAGAATAAATCTGAATACTGGATAAGGCCAGGTTCAAAAGTCTTTTTTGATTTTGTTGACATATTAGAGTTAAATGATTTTACTGTGGGGATTTTGGATAACTCTTTTTATCACTGCATAAATCACAAAATACTGTCAACAGACAGAAAAAAAACATTTTCGCCACGTTTTCGAGAATAAAATGTTGTATAAATCAGTGTGAATGATATATGAACAAACCCCTCAGTAAAAACCTTCAGAATATAGAGAGGAATAAACCTCTAAGTTTTGGTGTTTGTAAGTGCTGTTGAAGTGGAGAAAAATCTCTTTAAAGATATGTATTAGAATTTAAACCTACGGGCGCAAATAGATAAAGTGCAATAAAATACACACTTAAATTTTTATTTGGATATTTTCTTTTTACTAGTCTAAAACAGCATATTATGAAAAGCCAAACAGCCCAAAATCTCAAAATTGACCAGTGCATGAAAAAACAACACACACATACTGTACAATCTATCTGTGATCATTTAACAAAATAATAAAAAAGAGGCTACACTCTTAAAAATAAAGGCGCTTACTAGGTTCTTCACAGAGATGCTATAGAAGAACCATTTTTGGTTCCACAAAGAACCATTTAGTCAAAGGTTCTTTAAAGAAGCATCTCTTTCTTACCTTTTAATAATCTGAAGAACCTTCGTTCGCCACAAAGAAGCTTTTGTGAAACAGAAAAGTTCTTTATGGAACCATTTGGACAAAAAAGGTTCTTACTCTATGGCATCGTGAAGCACCTTTATTTTTTAAGAGTGCACAGAGCCAATAGAACTACATCTACACACATTCTGAGCTGTAACAGAACAGCCACTAAGCAAATTTAATTTATTATTTAAAAATGAAAATAATGAATTCAGCCTCAGGGATTAAAATATCATAATCGGATGCCAACTGCATACAAAAATCCTGCCACATGATTAATGACTGAAACAAGCCAATTTAGACACGATCATTAATGCAAACGTTCCTCAACAAAATGCACAAAACACACACAGAATGCTCTGCCTGAGGGCATTCACACCAGGTGTGTGTGTGTGTGTGTGTATGTGTGTGTGTGTGTGTGTGTGTGTGTACCACGGCAACCTCTGAGTACATCCCCAAATGTCCTCGAATGCAAGTTTTGTCATACTGACCTCATGTCTGGAGACAATAATGACCCTAAACTACAGCTAACAAACACACCTTTACTTATAGTAGCTATTGACAACATATTATAGGCTTTTATTGTTTTTATAAACCCAGACTACAAATTAACATAACTAAACTAAGCCTACGGGGGGAAAAAACTCTTTTACTTTTGATATTTAAGGGCGTCACCAAATTTTGTCAAAATTTGGTTCTTAAAAATAAACCTAGAGTATGCATCTATTATATATACTAATAAACATAGCAGAAATGCAGATAATTAAAACTAAAACAGTTAGTTGAAAAAAAAAATGTTAACTGAAAAAAAAGAAAATATATATATATATTAAAAACATGATTTCAGCCAGTTGGTAAGGCAACATTTCTCATTTTCATTTAGTTTCACTTGATGTAATAACAAACTAAAATTGAAATAAAAATTAATAATATTTATTAAAATAATAAAAATGGCAAAAACACACAACAAAATTAAAAAAAAAAAAAAATACATAAAATATATATTTTTTAAACGAATTCAAAATATTAATAAAAACTGTAATAGCATCTCAATAACACATTTTTTTTTAAAACACTTAAAAAAAGGCCAATAGTTACACAGGACAATAGTTAAACTGAAACTATTTATTTTCATTTAGCCAAAAACTGAAACCAAACATTTAAGTTAGTTTATTTAATAAAGATTGAATCTAAGTTATTTAATAACCAATGCTCAAAAAAGGTTTATATCAACTTTTTAATTATATAATTATGTTTATACTCCAATTTGTATTTAGTAATCGATTGAATTTATATTAAAATTGACAGAATTTGAAAGCTGTTTATCAAAAGTAACAAAGCTTCTTGTGATTTTTGGATGGCAGATGCTACAAATAATATTTAGTGAAGTTTTGTTCACGCATCAACAGAAAACCGCACAGATCGATATTGGGATTTAAGAATCAATACTGTGTCATCAAAATGAAGATCGAGTAAAAACAACAAATCAATATTGTCAACCCAACCCTAGAGTCCACACAGCTTATATTACTTTTACATGTATTCAATCCTAAAATTATTCAGACAGCAGATATAATATTTGATATTTTTTTACTAGTGGGTGCAGGACACTATAGTTCATTTATGTAAATGAGGATAGCTAAATAACGTAAACTGTGACATCTCACACCCAAAAATTCTTCATACAGTGGACTACCGGATCAAACATGATTCAGACACTTTGAGCTGAGCATGTTTTGCTGAAGAGTTATTCTTTAATTGCTAATGTGATCTTTTTACACCACAGACTGAACAGAATGAAGCACTGCTTGGTAATTAATTGGTTTTATCTAATTGTGTTCTTAAATTTAACAGCTGACAGCTATTCAACAGAATTCATTACATACCTTTCTATCAAAGTTATCTGACATTATCAAGATGAGTTTGTTCTGACACAGTTTAACTCTGAGCTCTTCTCATATTTTAGTACCGTTTTCTAAACTATAGCCAATAAACTGATATAATGTGAGAAATGTTGAAGCTGTCTGAATAGTTTGAAAGTTTGACTGTATGCATTTTACAGATGGTTTTATTCTAAATTACTTTGAAAAGAGCAATAAATGTTTTAAGTGAAGCGTTACTGAAACGTCACTGTTTTGGTCAATGTGCAAAATGTTTGCGGATGAAAAGCTGCCAAAATTTCAGAGCGTCACTAAGCATTTAATTCTTTTTTTGTTTGTTTTGTTTATTATTCTACAATTACAGTATTTTTTTCCTTAAAGTCCATTTTCAAGATTTTAAGTCAAGCTTTTTATTCATTAGTCAAGGTTTCTGCACCAAAACAATCCTAATAAGCTGTTTTTCCCATCATCTCTCTGACCCTCACACTGTAAATTCTACCGTACCTTTAAGACTTCTATACGCAAATGACTCTGTAATGACGGGCTAATCGTTCTGCATGTGAAATGAGTAACAAAAAGCCCCTACTAAGTTTCTGAATGTTGATTAGGTGTTGACATGTAAATGTGGGTGCTGCTAAGCGTCAGTGTCCGGCTCAGATGTGTTGTTCTTCTGTTTTCTACAATGCTACGATTCATGAGCGATGTGCAGTGACCCAAGCGCTGGATCTGGAACAGTTTCTCATTCTCTCGCCCCTAATAACCTCATCTGGTCTCCACGGCAACATCATGACGGACAGACGACATCATCATCATCATCACCACAGAGCTGCATTCTGATGCTGTCAGGAATATTCTGAATATTGTGTGCAGCATCTGTGTCATAATGACCGTCATCACAGAAAACAATATCTCTTTTACACTAATGCACAAGCTGCTGTGAAAGACTCACACACTTAAGCTGTAAAAACACCCTGACACTGGCAGCCAAAAACAATACAAATATTCAATAACAACACACACACACACATATACACACACACACAAACACTCTGATAAATGTGTACTGTGGATGAAAAAGAGGTGACGGCATTGTGTGTGTGTGGTGTGTCTGTGAGTGTGTCTGTGTGTGCGTGTGTGTGTGTGTGTGGGGGGTCTGTGGGTGTGTGTGTGTGTGTGTGTGCGTGTGTGTGTGTGTGGGGTGTCTGTGAGTGTGTGTGTGTATGTGTGTGTGAGTGTGTGTGTGTGTGTGTATGTGAAGAGGCTCTTTATCAAGTGGAAAGCTGTGGAAATGAATGTGTGGGTGGAACAGAGAGGAGAGATAAAGAGAGATTTTTGTTCATACTTTCACAACTTTTTCTGTATTATATTTCATCACATTCCTGTTAAATCTGTTCTAGGACCCTAAAGAGAGCTCAAACATTTACATGAATACAAAACTTAATCTTGATTAAATTTCTTTATTTTAAATTCAGATATATATAATGCCTGTCAAAAGTTTAGAAACAATGATTTTTAAATGTTTCTGAAAGAAATCTCTTCTGCTCACCAAGGCTGCATTTATTTGATCAGAAATACAGTAAAAATAGGGAAATATTATTATAATTTAAAACAGCTGTTTTCTGTGTGAATCTCTGTTAAACTGTAATGTATTTCTGTGATCTGCAGCTGTATTTTCAGCATCATTCCTCCAGTCTTCAGTGTCACATGATCTTCAGAAATCAGTATAATATGCTGATCTGCTGCTCGAGAAACATCTCTGATTATTATCAATGTTGAAATCAGTTTATATGTTTGTGGAAACTGTGACATATTTTGTTTTTCAGGATTCACAGATGAATAGAAAGTTCAAAAAAACAGCATTTTTAAAAATAGAAATCTTGTGTAACACCATGTCTTTACATTCACTTTTGATCCATTTAAAGCATTAATTTCTATTCTATTCTATTAGTATTTATGCCTAAAAAAATGTCAAAGAAAATATACACACACAATGAGTGTAAGATGAATACGAAGTGTTTCTATATGATCCATGAAAGCAAAATATAGTAGTCAACATTTGAAGTGGATCAAAAAAGTACATGAAAGTTGTCCTAAATTCTTACATTTTCTATAAAACTAAAATGATTTACCATTTTTTAAACTTAAGCTGATTGCACAATTTATAATGAACATTAGAAAAATGTTCAAAAGTTGTTGTCTCCACTGTACATTCAGTGTCTCTAATGCCTCCACAATAAAACTTCTTTACAACATCAATATAAAGCTACGAGTCTGAATCTACAATCTTCACAGAGTAAATACAGTTAGAAATGAAAGACAGGAACCTCAAAAGTCAAAATGAAACACTCTTTTGTTTAGTTTTTTACTTCTGTAATGTATTAAGGATCTTTAACTGGGAATTCAATGTAAAGTGGGATTTGGTTTTATCCGTCAGTGAACGACTGGATGCTGAAAAGTGATTTAAGACAAACTTTTGTCTTTAGAATAATAACTGCTGAATCGATCACAATAAGACCAGGAACATGAATTAAGAAAGTAAAAAGACTCAAAGTTCAGTTCACGTTGACTTTAAACACGCTGATGGATGCAAAGATCCTCTAACTTATCAAATGATCGCGAGACGAGCAAAGCGAGCGAGACAGAGGTATAGTTTCAGAAATGTGAGCAGCAGCGACTAAAATAGACTCAGAGACACAGATGATTCATTCTCTCTGCTGATACCAGCTTTGTTTGGAGTTCTGCTGAGAATAAAGTTTAGAACAGAAACACACCTGACACAATAAAACACACACACACTCATACACACACATACACTCACTCACTCCCACACACACACTCACACACTCTCCCACACTCACACTCTCACTCACTCACTCACTCACTCACTCACTCACTCACTCACTCACTCACTCACTCACTCACTCACTCACTCACTCACTCACTCACTCACTCACTCACTCACTCACTCACTCACTCACTCACTCACTCACTCACTCACTCACTCACTCACTCACTCACTCACTCACTCACTCACTCACTCACTCACTCACTCACTCACTCACTCACTCACTCACTCACTCACTCACTCACTCACTCACTCACTCACTCACTCACTCACTCACTCACTCACTCACTCACTCACTCACTCACTCACTCACTCACTCACTCACTCACTCACTCACTCACTCACTCACTCACTCACTCACTCACTCACTCACTCACTCACTCACTCACTCACTCACTCACTCACTCACTCACTCACTCACTCACTCACTCACTCACTCACTCACTCACTCACTCACTCACTCACTCACTCACTCACTCACTCACTCACTCACTCACTCACTCACTCACTCACTCACTCACTCACTCACTCACTCACTCACTCACTCACTCACTCACTCACTCACTCACTCACTCACTCACTCACTCACTCACTCACTCACTCACTCACTCACTCACTCACTCACTCACTCACTCACTCACTCACTCACTCACTCACTCACTCACTCACTCACTCACTCACTCACTCACTCACTCACTCACTCACTCACTCACTCACTCACTCACTCACTCACTCACTCACTCACTCACTCACTCACTCACTCACTCACTCACTCACTCACTCACTCACTCACTCACTCACTCACTCACTCACTCACTCACTCACTCACTCACTCACTCACTCACTCACTCACTCACTCACTCACTCACTCACTCACTCACTCACTCACTCACTCACTCACTCACTCACTCACTCACTCACTCACTCACTCACTCACTCACTCACTCACTCACTCACTCACTCACTCACTCACTCACTCACTCACTCACTCACTCACTCACTCACTCACTCACTCACTCACTCACTCACTCACTCACTCACTCACTCACTCACTCACTCACTCACTCACTCACTCACTCACTCACTCACTCACTCACTCACTCACTCACTCACTCACTCACTCACTCACTCACTCACTCACTCACTCACTCACTCACTCACTCACTCACTCACTCACTCACTCACTCACTCACTCACTCACTCACTCACTCACTCACTCACTCACTCACTCACTCACTCACTCACTCACTCACTCACTCACTCACTCACTCACTCACTCACTCACTCACTCACTCACTCACTCACTCACTCACTCACTCACTCACTCACTCACTCACTCACTCACTCACTCACTCACTCACTCACTCACTCACTCACTCACTCACTCACTCACTCACTCACTCACTCACTCACTCACTCACTCACTCACTCACTCACTCACTCACTCACTCACTCACTCACTCACTCACTCACTCACTCACTCACTCACTCACTCACTCACTCACTCACTCACTCACTCACTCACTCACTCACTCACTCACTCACTCACTCACTCACTCACTCACTCACTCACTCACTCACTCACTCACTCACTCACTCACTCACTCACTCACTCACTCACTCACTCACTCACTCACTCACTCACTCACTCACTCACTCACTCACTCACTCACTCACTCACTCACTCACTCACTCACTCACTCACTCACTCACTCACTCACTCACTCACTCACTCACTCACTCACTCACTCACTCACTCACTCACTCACTCACTCACTCACTCACTCACTCACTCACTCACTCACTCACTCACTCACTCACTCACTCACTCACTCACTCACTCACTCACTCACTCACTCACTCACTCACTCACTCACTCACTCACTCACTCACTCACTCACTCACTCACTCACTCACTCACTCACTCACTCACTCACTCACTCACTCACTCACTCACTCACTCACTCACTCACTCACTCACTCACTCACTCACTCACTCACTCACTCACTCACTCACTCACTCACTCACTCACTCACTCACTCACTCACTCACTCACTCACTCACTCACTCACTCACTCACTCACTCACTCACTCACTCACTCACTCACTCACTCACTCACTCACTCACTCACTCACTCACTCACTCACTCACTCACTCACTCACTCACTCACTCACTCACTCACTCACTCACTCACTCACTCACTCACTCACTCACTCACTCACTCACTCACTCACTCACTCACTCACTCACTCACTCACTCACTCACTCACTCACTCACTCACTCACTCACTCACTCACTCACTCACTCACTCACTCACTCACTCACTCACTCACTCACTCACTCACTCACTCACTCACTCACTCACTCACTCACTCACTCACTCACTCACTCACTCACTCACTCACTCACTCACTCACTCACTCACTCACTCACTCACTCACTCACTCACTCACTCACTCACTCACTCACTCACTCACTCACTCACTCACTCACTCACTCACTCACTCACTCACTCACTCACTCACTCACTCACTCACTCACTCACTCACTCACTCACTCACTCACTCACTCACTCACTCACTCACTCACTCACTCACTCACTCACTCACTCACTCACTCACTCACTCACTCACTCACTCACTCACTCACTCACTCACTCACTCACTCACTCACTCACTCACTCACTCACTCACTCACTCACTCACTCACTCACTCACTCACTCACTCACTCACTCACTCACTCACTCACTCACTCACTCACTCACTCACTCACTCACTCACTCACTCACTCACTCACTCACTCACTCACTCACTCACACACACACACACACACTCACTTATTATCCTGCACATGCCTCCTTCTTCCTCTGTGTTGATTACAAATTGGCTATTGAAATAAAATACCAAAATAAAAAAAAATTTAAAATAACATATGGAAAAAATAAACTAAACAAAAATTTAAACAAGAATTAGAAATATTTACTTGGCAACTAACTCAAATAAGTTTAAGTAGTAGGATTATTAAACTAAAATTTAAATAAATAAATACATTCAAGCTAAATAAAAATATCTTAAATATATAAATCAAATAATAATAATATGACAAAAATAATTTTGAACTGAAAATATAAAAATAAACACACATACTAAAATGACAAAAGCACATGACAAAATTAATAAAACTGAACTAAAAAGCTAAATAATAAAAAATAAACAACAATAACAAATAAAAATAATAGTAATAAAATGACAAAAGCACTTAAAATCCCTAAAACTAAAAAGAAATCAATCTAGATTGAATATTAAGAAAGAAAGAAAAAATGACAAGTGTATAACAAAATCACTCAAATTAAAATACATTTTTGTTATTTTTATTTGAACTAAAATAAAAATAAAAGCTCATTCAAGACATGAATTCATTCTATAACAGCATATAAACAATACTAAAGCAACACATCATCACTGGATTTATATATCATCACTACAGATATATATATATATTCACATATTTTCACTCATCATCTCTAATATTTCTAAATCACCTCACACCTGCCCCCTGAGTTTCTCAACAGAGTCTCAAACTCTGCTCAGATTTCACCAGATACTGAAGTCTGCACTCAGAGATCAACACTCACAGTGAGGTACCACGGTATTACTTTGGACACTACCCTGTTTGAAGTCACTTTGAATACAGTATGAATATGTGACACACTAAATATGATCGTAGTAGCCTACTTTATGCACGGAGTGGTAAGTGAACAAGTGTGTGAAGCCGCTTCTGATCCGGATGTGATATTATAAAGATCTGATTAATGCGCACAACAGACGCGACGCGACGCGACCGCAACGCGCGGTTCTCATCCACCGGTGTAGCGTCGCGTCGCGTCTTTGATCAGATCGGCTCGGTACTCACAGTTCGGCCGCCGCCGGGGTCCGGTACTGCTGGCTACGGCAGAGCAGCGAGTGTCCGCACGCCTGACCCATCGCGCATCGCGCCGCAGACACCGGTACCGACAGATCGCGCTGAAGAAGAGGAAGAGGAGGAGGTTTCCCGCTGCCGGGTAAGAGAGCGGAGATGAAGCTGATGATGAGCAGAGAGTCGCTCTCTCTCGCTCTCTCTCTCTCTCTCTCTGAGAGTGGTGGGTTGGGCGCGTTCTGTAATAGATCCGCGTGCGAGTATGTGTGTGTGTGTGTGAGAGTGAGAGAGTGTGTGTGTGTGTGAGTGTGTGTGTGTGAGAGAGAGCGAGAGAGAGAGAGAGAGAGTGTGTGTGAGAGAGAGAGAGAGAGAGCGTGTGTGTGTGTGTGTGAGAGAAACAGAGAGAGAGAGAGAGAGAGAGAGAGTGAGAGAGAGTGAGTGTGTGTGTGTGTGTGTGAGAGAGAGCGAGAGAGAGAGAGAGAGAGTGTGTGTGAGAGAGAGAGAGAGAGAGCGTGTGTGTGTGTGTGTGAGAGAAACAGAGAGAGAGAGAGAGAGAGAGAGAGTGAGAGAGAGTGAGTGTGTGTGTGTGTGTGTGAGAGAGAGCGAGAGAGAGAGAGAGAGAGTGTGTGTGAGAGAGAGAGAGAGAGAGCGTGTGTGTGTGTGTGTGAGAGAAACAGAGAGAGAGAGAGAGAGAGAGAGAGTGAGAGAGAGTGAGTGTGTGTGTGTGTGTGTGAGAGAGAGCGAGAGAGAGAGAGAGAGAGTGTGTGTGAGAGAGAGAGAGAGAGAGCGTGTGTGTGTGTGTGTGAGAGAAACAGAGAGAGAGAGAGAGAGAGAGAGAGTGAGAGAGAGTGAGTGTGTGTGTGTGTGTGTGAGAGAGAGCGAGAGAGAGAGAGAGAGAGTGTGTGTGAGAGAGAGAGAGAGAGAGCGTGTGTGTGTGTGTGTGAGAGAAACAGAGAGAGAGAGAGAGAGAGAGAGAGTGAGAGAGAGTGAGTGTGTGTGTGTGTGTGTGAGAGAGAGCGAGAGAGAGAGAGAGAGAGTGTGTGTGAGAGAGAGAGAGAGAGAGCGTGTGTGTGTGTGTGTGAGAGAAACAGAGAGAGAGAGAGAGAGAGAGAGAGTGAGAGAGAGTGAGTGTGTGTGTGTGTGTGTGAGAGAGAGCGAGAGAGAGAGAGAGAGAGTGTGTGTGAGAGAGAGAGAGAGAGAGCGTGTGTGTGTGTGTGTGAGAGAAACAGAGAGAGAGAGAGAGAGAGAGAGAGTGAGAGAGAGTGAGTGTGTGTGTGTGTGTGTGAGAGAGAGCGAGAGAGAGAGAGAGAGAGTGTGTGTGAGAGAGAGAGAGAGAGAGAGAGAGAGTGTGTGTGTGTGATTGATCGATCAATCTGAAAGGTGTTTCCTCTCTGCTTCCATCATCTCTGCACTAGTTATCATCATCTTCAAATGACAAAGTTACAAAAACTTTATTTCTGAATGTTCTTTTAATGTTCGCCAGTGTTGGGAAAGTTTCTTTGGAAATGTAGTGTCCAGTGGGAGAAAACCCAACCCTGCCGTTTTCCCCGAAATAACCACACGATAAAGTCAAGACCAATTCTTATTGTAACTACGGACTAAGTATTCACCATGAAGCTTACGCTGGTGAGAAAACAGACTTCACAGTAAATGATCTCATTTTCAGCAGTAAGAAAAAAAATGTTTTAAAGCTGTTTTGTAGAACATCACAGTTATATATGATATGAGAATAGTAAGGGCTGTAGATAGAGAATATGTGTTATTTAAGAAAAACAGTAAAGCAGGCAGGGTTCACCTTACAGTAGCACTCAACACTGATTACTGTCAGACTTTCAGAATCCTTCTTCACTTAAATTAAGATTATAATAATATCATTTTAATGCACAGCCACCACAAAACCAGAACTTACCTTGAGATCATTCTGAGGTTAAATACAGATTTAAAACCATAACAAGAAATAGTTTAGTAGCTATGATACGGTTTTGAAATCAAATCTTTGCATAGCTACGAAAGGAAACACTGGCATCTAACAATGCCTTGGAAAAAGCTGTTATAATAAATAAAGCATATATAAACCCAGATAGGAAATAAAACAGTTATGGAATAAGCACATGTCCTAAACTCCTGAAGCATTGGTGTCTCACACTTTAGAGCAGCCGCTGCAATTTATGAAGTAAATGTTCTCTTAATATTTTGAAACAAGTAACATTTCAAAAGCATTAAAACGTGTCAGATTTAAAACTTTCCATGAATGATGCATGAATAATGTTTGTGTGCTTGAGAACATTATTAAAGAGCAGGGGCCTCATGTATAAATCATTGCGTAGATTTCATCCTAAAAGTGTGTGTGCGCACAAAAGCTAGATTTTGCGTATGCTCAAAAGTTTCAGATTTATAAAACCGAACCTGCGCAAAAATGCCATCCTGACTCCTCCCCCAAATCACCTTATATGGAGCTTATAAGGTGCATAACCTCATCTGCATATCATTTCCGTGCATATTCCCATCCAACGTGACACCATGTTTAACGCAGTTAAGGGTGCAAAACATTAGGAAAATATGAGATTTGGCCTATAAATGCTTTTTGGGACATCACATTGCTATTCAGTGAGTTGTTCTCATTTGTTCCACTGGCCAAGTAATAACAAAACCTTTTGAAAATAAAGCACACGTATCTTAGTTTCCTTCGAATTCTATATCTTTTCATTACAATGGAGTTTGTCACAATATTGGGAAGCATGAGGAACAGATGTAAGATCTTCACCTGTGGTTTGTGCTGTAGATGATTAGAGCATCTGTCCACATTCATTTCAAGTTTTTATCCATCACCACGTCAACAAAAGACATTCAAATGTGATTCAGAAAGTAAAATCATGCAGGGTTTTATTTTGTCAATGCCTCAGCTAACAGAGAATGTTGTGGCAAGGTTCTCTCAAAGTTATGAACAAACATTCTTCCAGAAACATTAATATAAGGTTTGCTCAAAGTTGTCCAGTCTATAATAACATTCTCAAAATTTTAACACAAACATGAAACATTTTAGTTGGACATTTATCTAACGTATGCAAAATGATCAAATGTTCACTTAACATTTACATAAACATTTTAAATGTTCAGAGAATACGGAGAAATAACGTTTTCATAACTTAAATTAAACACAATTTTCTGTAAAGCTGAAATAAAATATATATTGCATGGGGGGGGGGTGATTTCAGTTAGTTACAGTGACATTTCATATTTTTATGTTTGAGTTGTAAAATTAAAATAGAAATAAAGTGCAAAATGAAAATTACTAAAACTGAAAAAAATATAAATAAATTCAAGCTAAATTGAAATATTAAACAAACTAATACAAATGACAAAAGCACATAAAATGACTGAAACTGAAATAAAAATAAATTCAAGCTGAATAGAAATCTAAAAAAACGAATAAAATGTGAAAAGCACATAACAAAATGACAAACTAAGAGGAAACTGAGATGTTAAATGAACTGAATAAATTGGAATATTTAAAAAACTACAAAAAAATTACAAAAGCACATAATAAAATTACTAAAAAATAAAGCTGAAATAAATTAAAGCTAAATATAAAAAAGCATTTAAAAATGACTAAAACTGAAACTGAAATAAAAATTAATTCAAGTCGAAAAAATAAAAATATAAGAATAACTAATAAAATGTGCAAAGCACATAATATTACTAAAATTAAAATGAAACTGACAATATAAAAATAAAAGCTTATTTCAAATATTAATCAGTTACTACTAAAATAACTCTGAAAAGGATGCACACCACCAGCAGATCCTGGCAACCAGGAAATAAGAGTTTTGTGAATTTAGCATTTTTAGCATTTCAAAAACTGAAGAAAAAATAAAAATTTGAAAAATAGATATTATATTCATATTTTATGATATCTCTGTAGAGTTTTAAAAAAGACATGAATAGACATGAAAAGGCAAAAACAGTGGGATTTTTGTTTTAATCACAAATAATTTTTTTTTTAATATATATATATATATACCAAACTTTATATAAAGATGATTCTCAACTATGTTATGAAAGATATAATATAATGATTTGATATACCATTTCCATTTATATGCAAAATGTGTGTAAAATGGCCATAATTGGGTTTTCCCATGATATACAATGTATCTATAAACTGTATCTAATTTGCATATTAATGTGTTTTTGGGGCAACACGTAATGAAAAAAATAAGATAAGATTTTCATAATAATATCTAATAGGAACATTGATATATAATTTCTTTCCCTATTCATTTGTTGTGTCATTAAATTGATCATTAAATTATTGACAAAAAATGGACACAATATCACATCAAAAGATGATCATATGATTTGATTAGTTCTTCACACGGCCTCTATAAAGCTAAAGGTTCAATCAAAGAAATAAAGACATTTCACTTGAATCCAGGGTTTTTAAAATCACATTTAAGAGCTTTTGTTGGATCTGCACAAACTAAACAATCTCATAATAAACCTGCTAGCTCAGGCTGTGGCGCACGTTTAACTGCAAAACAGGGTAAAATACTCAAGATGTGTTTTATTCAATATTTACATAGTTACTGAAATTGGTTTATGATCTCAAATATCAATGCACACAAAGTAGAAGTCCATCGATATTGATTTTGCTGATACGATAATGTGTTTAAAGAAAGGCAATAAAAAGATTCTTGTGCCGATACTAATAAAATCTGTGTTAAATAATGTCCTCAGTCTTTCTTTTCTGTGATGAAGCAGATCAGAGAGAAAATACAAGGGTTTGCATTGAATTAAATACCAGCTTTATTACAGATGCATAATGAGGGACTTTTAATCATTAATAGGCCCGAAATACACAGGGACTCTTATTTTGAAATGTTATTGCTCTACTACTTCCACCCGCCAACTCTAAAGATGAGAAAAATATATTTATTTACTATAACCAAAAATAAAATATTTTATGCGTAATGAGGGACTTTGATTAATAAACAAGCCTGAAATACACCAGGACTCTTATTTTGAAATGTCTATGCTAAACTACTCGAACATTAAAATGTGCAAGACTCATATTTATTTCATTGAATCGTAGCCTTTTGAAGTTTAATAATCACATATCTGCATCACAGCGACTGTTTTAAATTTAAGACCTCTTAAAATGATAATTAAAACTATTTGGGACCTTTTATGGCCTTCAGTTTATCAAACCAAATGTAGGACCCTGAGCTCAAACACACACAGATGAGAGTCTGGGAAGCGTCTCACGTATAAATGTCATGACCGAGACAGTCAGCACTAATGACAGATTGACGGTTATGATGCTTCAATACAAACACGTCAGCAGCACAACACAAGCGCTTCTCTATTAGTGAGTGTGTGTGTGTGTGTGTGTGTGTGTGTCTGTGTGAGTGTGTGTGAGAGAGAGAGAGAGAGAGTGTGTGTGTGTGTG
>JADLZM010003318.1:1030035-1061402 GCA_018148995.1 Sinocyclocheilus maitianheensis
TTTGGCATAAAAGAGAAATGTATAATTGTGACCCATACAATGTATTGTTGGCTATTGCTACAAATATCCCCCAGCGACTCAACACTGCTTTTGTGCTGCAGGCTCACATATTTGTGATGATTTTGTTGTTGTTGTGTTGGTCTGAACCGGAGAAGCTGGATGTCTCACCTGAACAACATTCACTCCGTCAAACATTTCTGAAGAGCTGCAGAAAATAAAGCATTAATTTAATCGAAACCTGCCAGATTCTCTCAGAAAACAGAACAGAAAACTGACTTCAATAGAATTATAGGATTTAAAATTCACTGTCATGAGCTCAGAGATCATCAGTCCATCAGAGATTAAAAAAAATGGAAATAAAATGTTAAATAATAAAAAAAAGGGATGCACCGATATATCGGCCACCGATATTTATCGGCCGATTTTTTATTATTTTAAAGCCATCGGCATATCGGAAATAGCATGAAAAGGGCCGATACCGATGGTTTATTAATTAACTGCATGGAGACAATGAGTTGCATGCCTGTTGCATAATCCAACATTTTTCTCTGGGCAAAATAATTAAATACTTGCCAAAACAAAATAAAATCTGTTAGGGTTGCTTGATTATGACAAAAATCATAATCACGATTATTTTGGTCAATATTGTAATCACGATTATTTAAAACGATTATTAGTGGGCCATATGACAAAAAAAAACTATATATGAAAGATTTATTTAAAGATAGTGATATATATTAAATATATATGTTCTGTAAATAAGGTTGCTATGACATCTACATTTTAGAGACCAGCAAAATGTCATAATTCTCAATACCACAGCAGGATACCAGAGTAACTCATATTAGTTAAAAAAAACAACAAAAAGGTCCTCAAAATTATTGAAAATAATTAAACTGTAATAAAAAAGCAAAGGAATACAATGCCAGTAATAAAAAAAACAAAAGAATACAATAGAATAAAAAAATATACAAATGAAACAAACTGTGCTTTAAGTTTTTTTTTAATGCAAGTCTAAAGTATTCAGTTAACGGCCTACTAGAGAAATGGAATAACCTAATGTAAAATAAAACAGCATAGTCTTCACTGTAAGAATTAAACTTCCTTTGTTTCTTATTAAAGCTACAAAAGTCCTACAAAAAAATACTTGTGTAACAGTCAATTGTATCCGTGCGGCTCTTAAAGTGACAGCGGGCTGTATTCCTGCTGCCGACTGTGCTTAATATTAATCAAACAACAAACGACACATTCAAAATCACTCACTGCTCTTGACTGAAGGACTTTTGTAGCTTTAATAAGAAAAAATAATTATGTAACAATTCTCAATACCACAATAGTCCTATTTTTTGTGATGACTTTACATGTCCGTGTTGTGTTCCGTCTCTGAGCGCATCCACAGTAATCTTCCCGAGGAAGCGCAAGTTCTTTCACGCTTTTAAAAACATAAATCAATCTAATCAACTTAAATAAATCAAGCACGTCCCATTTTGCAAAAGTCTCGCTACATGATTTTACTGATTATGGAGGAAAGAAAGAGCACTGCTGGAAAGGGGGCACAATAATCGTTTTATCTCGATTACTGTATTTTCATAATCGTTGGAGGCCGAAATCGAAATCGAAAATGAATTTCGATTAATTGCACAGCTCTAAAATCTGTACAAAATATAGTATGTCAGATGGCATAGTACAGCCAATGCAAACGTGACGCTGACACATCCAATGAGTGAAATGCTGTAAATTAATCATAGGTAAGTCGCAATGGCAATGCACTGGCGTTAGAGTTTATCCGAGGATATGTCACGAACCGCCAAGCATTAGGCCTACGTTCAAGTGAAAATGAATGGCAGGTAATATGCAGCTTTTTGTTTGAAACCAGTGTAGAACACGGATTCACACAAGCTCACATCACACGCCTGCAGCGCTTCTGTGAACGGAGAAAACATAATAAAACTATATAGGGAATATTTAGGCCTATACACAAAATAAATTTTACTTAAATCATTAACAGATTAACAAAACGAAAGTGCTGAGTTTGCATCATTGTAGCGCGCTCTGAAGTTCACGGAAAGGAAACCGAGACGGCAGAAAGATGTTTTCTTTATTTTACAAAAGCTTTAGTTTTGAATCACCTTGGTGACTCACACGCACATACAACACATTTTTGCTAACGTGACATCGCAGCCGGTTCATTATCAAAATAAAATACAGTTAAAGAAACATAAAAAGCTACACTGCTCAATTTAAATTGTCCGTAGTACAGTCTGTGCCGTTCAGCGTGACCAGCGCCTCACTGTGCTTTTATGTGAAGGATGATGTTTTACGTCGAAAATGCGAGTGAAGAACAAAGCCTATAGTTTACATAGGAATAGGCTAAATAATATTTTAGCGTCCAGATACGTCGAGAATATGGAAACATTTGGATTCGTACAGAATGAGAGAGGTGGGCTTCAGTTTAGCTTCTAAATTAATACGTTTTGGCTTACAACTTTAGAGGATTTGTTGTGGAGAGAAGGGAACTAAAATAGCCTAACTGTGTTTGTAATGTTTGTAAATATTTTGGTTTATTTACAATATTTTAGCCTACATTATTTCTGTATGTAATAATAAAATGCGTCGGACAGCCTACTAATTTAGGCTGTTTTTTCCTCTCGAAATGCTTAAAGGAGTAGCATTTTTTATCCATGCTGCAAACATTTTTAAATATCTTGAAAAATTACTTTAATGTCTTTAAAGCATTGACAGTTTTTTATTTTGTTTAATATAGTTGGTCAAAATCTAGAAAAGATGATGCTGTATTGGCTATGACTAAGCGCAAGATAGGCTACCAGGTCAAGACCCTCGTTTTTTTTTTCATTTTGATTAAAGAATACTCTGTACTTTATAATTATTATTATTATTTGCAAAGAAAAAGTTTTTAAAATAACGTTATTAACCGGTATTTTTTCCTACTCAAACCGGTTTCGGAGCCTAATACAGAGGAACGCAGGAACAGAAACGTTCAAATACTGATTCTGCTCAGAGTGAACCGATCAAATCTTTTATTTTTCATTTTTAAGACCTGCTTTATGCAATTGACCAATATCGGTATCGGCCAATAGTTGTTTGCTAAAATCGGTATCCGTATCGGCCAAAAAAATCCTATCGGTGCATCCCTAGTAAAAACATTTTCAAAATATTTTATATACATATACACATACAATTTTCTTTATATACATACAGTATATAAAAGTAGCAAATCTAACAATGTTTAATCTTCCTTTTCTGAATGATGTGACAGAAGACATTTGAATTAGATTCTTCACTTTCCGGTTGAATTCATGTTGTCATAAATACACACACTGTCACTCATATAATGTATACAGAGGACAGTCCTGCAGAATTATGGGTAAAAAGGTTAGAGGAAATCGCCCATTAAGTTAATGATATGAGCAATAACCCAACACCTGCTCCTCACAGACACAACACCAGTTATTTTTCATTTGTTTACACATGATTTATTGCTTCTGAACTGCATTGTTAATCAGATGTCCGCTGTATGCGTGAAGACGGATCGAGTGAAACACACACCAACACCTCCACTTCCTCCAGTAATAAAGCATTAGTACAGGACGGTTCATTTGCGGCTCACATGATTCACTCCTGATTCACGTGATACATTCCTGGTTCACGTGATTCCTTCCTGATTCACATGATTCACTCCTGATTCACATGATTCACTCATGATTCACGTGAATCAGGAGTGAATCACGTGAATCAGGAGTGAATCAGGAGTGAATCACATGAATCAGGAGTGAATCACGTGAATCAGGAGTGAATCAGGAGTGAATCACATGAATCAGGAGTGAATCACGTGAATCAGGAGTGAATCACGTGAATCAGGAGTGAATCAGGAGTTAATCACGTGAATCAGGAGTGAATCAGGAGTGAATCATGTGAATCAGGAGTGAATCAGGAGTGAATCATGTGAATTCACTCATGATTCACGTGACTCATCACACACTGCGAGCCGAACATGAAGCGTCTCAGTAAATCAGAACAGTGAGGACTCATGGGTAATCACACAGCATCATCAATACTCTGGTATGCAGATGAATTATGTTTTATATAAATGTCTGTCTTCAGCTCTGTTCCGAAACCTAGTGAGCCCCTCGCTGTCTACATAGGCAGCACCCTACTGAGGAACAGAACCTCAAATGACTAATCTGAAATGATCTACATGGTTCATCTGAATTCATTTGCAGTATTTTAACAATACTGTTTGGTGTCAAATGAAATGTAAGCACATTTATAATCAATGTCTGCGATCATTTTTGACTCACTGAGCTGAATGCAATGCGCGCTGGATTACATTAAATGTAATACGTTTTTTTGGAATTTTACTGTGTTCATTGTCGTTACTCAGTGTTCCATGATTACAGTCATACAGAAAAAGGAAAAATTAATTAAAAAAATTATATAATTGTAAATATTTATTTATCTATGTATTTATTTATAACTTTAGACATGAAACAACAAAGTTTACTGTGTTTACTGCTGTTACTCAAAGTTTCAGCGTTATACAGAAAAATAAATATAAATAAAAACACAAAAATGGAATTAAAAAATATTTTATAAATTTTTGTTTATTTGCGTATAACGTCATACATGAAACACTGACCCGCTTTTACTGCTCTTACTCAATGTTTCAAGGATAAAATCATACAGAACATTTTATAGGAATATTATATATTTATTAGACATGACACATTGAGTAACAGCGGGAAAGTGCAGCAAACTGCTGTTACTCAATGATTCATTTCTAAAGTTGTATGGAAAGAAAGGAGACAAATAAAAACATAAAAATATATTTTATGAACATTATAAAAATAGAAGTATTTATTTACTTATTTACTGACTTGGGTATAACACTACACATGAAACACTGACCGGCTCTTAAAGTTGTTGTATTTTTTTTTTACTAAAGCACTGAGACTATCTTTCTATCTATCTTTCCATTGATGTATGGTTTGTGAGGATCGGGCAATATTTGGCCGAGATACAACTATTTGAAAATCTGGAATCTGAGGGTGCAAAAAAATCTAAATATTGAGAAAATCATCTTTAAAGTTGTCCAAATGAAGTTCTTAGCAATGCATATTACTAATCAAACATTAAGTGTTGATATATTTATGGTAGGACATTTACAAAATATCTTCATGGAACATGATCTTAATATCCTAATGATTTTTGGCATAAAAGAGAAATGTATAATTGTGACCCATACAATGTATTGTTGGCTATTGCTACAAATATACCCCCGCGACTTAACACTGCTTTTGTGCTGCATATATATGATACGAACGCACTGTTTTTAACTCTTTGATGCTGGAATTATTAAATCCCAAAGGATAGAAGAACATTATATAATGATGTATGTAATTCTGCCTTAGAATTCTGCCAAAAGCTTAGTATTAAAACGAACAGTGCTTCATGTCACAGCATCTCTCTGATGCATTAAACTCGAGGCTGAGCTCAGTGTGTTTTGGAGCAGAGAGCCGCGTGATTGGCTGTGTGATTGGCCGAGCCCGGTTGTGATTGGCTGATTAGACTCACGGCGAGAGGATCGGCTGTGAAAGCGGCGACACTATTCCTCATCTCGTTCTCGCTGCCGCGCAGAGGAATCAGAGACACGTTACCGAAGCGAGCGTCCAGCGGCGCAGAGCGACTCGCCGCACGAGATTTCAACCACTCCGCCGGCCACACACGACCTCCGTTCTGACAGAGAGAGAGAGAGAGAGAGAGAGAGAGAGAGAGAGAGAGAGAGAGAGAGAGAGAGAGAGATGTAAATACATGCAACACATGCAGCATATTTGCTCCATCAGGCTTTTATGGCTCATATAGTCTGTTACAGTGAGAATATCTGATACAGTGAGCTCAATTTTATTCAGAGACTCTGAGCAAAAATTAATTTGCTGCATATGCTGATATTTTTAATGATGAAATTCTGCTGCTTGTGCTGTAAATCAATGAGATCTGTATAACAGTACAGCAGATACTGACATAAAATGATCTAAATATCAGTCGTTGCTCTATATCTTCAATAATCTGTCTCAGTAAGATGATATTGAAATGCTCCAAACCTTGGAGGAACAGGTTTAACAGAAGAGTTTGATCATTTAGAGGGCATGTATCAAATATGCTTTATCAGGCTTGTTGACATGATCCTCTCAGACTGACCTGTATGCTCATGAAGGTAGCAAACCATTCCCTCATTTCATTCTGTGTGTCACAGCAGAGATACCTGAGAGAGAAACACATCAAAACACACAGAGACAAGGTTTATGTTCCTTTAGAGGTTAAAGTCGCAGCACATTAACATTATTTACAGAGAATATAATGGATACTGACACGTCTGAGAGAGAGAGTGTGTGTGTGCGTGCGTGCGTGCGTGTGTGAGTAAATGTGTGTGTGTGTGTGTGTGTGTGTGTGAGTAAATGTGTGTGTAAGTGTGTGTGTGTGTGTGTGTGTGTGTGTGTTCTCACCACTGCTGTCTCTCCTGCTTTTCCTGTTTCTCACTTTCATAGACGAATGTGAGACCCCAACTACAGACAGACAGAGATTAAAGGGTTAAACAGCACTCAATCTTTAATTGTGAAACTCAAATGCAGCTGTAAGTCAATGATATAAAGAGCCAGAGATTATTGAGACTGGATTTTTTGGTCTGATTGGCTCTGAGATGCTGTTAATGAATCTGACCTGATCATTCTCTAGACTGACGTCTCTTATCAAGCAGCTCATCACAATATGATTTAAACACTTCACAGCTCAAATAGAAGAATTTAGACGATTCATGTAAGAGCTTTTAAAAGCACATTTGCTCCTTTAACCCTATAAAGCCTGCTGTTTATCCTTTAGGAATGATCTTCACAAGCCTCCAGAACATCTCACATCTTCTGAGGAGCCTTTATTTCTTCAGCTCTCAATCACTGCATTATATGTTTGGAGCATTTCACTCTCATCTCACTCAGACAGATTACTGCAGATATAGAGACGACTCATATTTATATCATTTTACGTCAGTATCTGCTGCACTGTTATAAACATCTCATTGATTTACAGCACAAGCATCAGATTTTTTTCATCATAGAAATATCAGCAGCTGCAGCAAATTCATATTTTTGCTCAGTTTGAGTCTCTGAATAAAATTGAGCTGTTTTCCTCCATTTTCTCACTATATCAGACTATATGAGCCATAAAAGCCTGATGGAGCAAATATGATACTCAAAAAAACTTCCTTTTCAAAAAATATTATAATTTTGTCTTGGCTCACACTGACACCTGCTGGTCAGAAATCACAGCACATCTGCATGTTGCATTCACCATGTCAAGATTTTATTTGCAGAGCTTTCCAAAATATTAAACACCCAACATGATCTTGATGTCATGAGCACATCTGACATGCTGTCTAGTTAGAAAGCTCTTTAGGGTTCAGTAGAGTTTTCAGATTCAATTCGTAATTCAGATTTATTCTCACCATGTTGGTGGACGGAGCTTCTTTTTAATGCCGTGATAGACTTTTAGACACTTGACGGGCCACTCTCTCTCTGGACGATTACTCTACAGAAAGAGAAAGAGAGAGAGAAAGAGATAAACCTGCTGAAACATACACTCACTCACTCCGTCTAGAGCCCAGAACTACAGGAAAACCACCACCTGAGAACCCATTAAACCAGAGCAAAGGAGAGCAGTGAACACTAAACCTCTACCTACACACACACACACACTCACACACACTCACTCACTCACGCACTCACACACACTCACTCACGCACTCACACACACTATCTGTACTCACACACACACACATGCATTCACGCACACACGCACTCACTCACTCACACACTCACTCACTCACTCACTCACACACACTTTCTGTACTCACACACTCACACACGCACTCACTCACTCACTCACACACTCACACTTTCTGTACTCACACACTCACACACGCACTCACACACTCACTCACTCACACACTATCTACTAACACACACTCGTACACACACACTCGCACACTCACACACACGTACACTCACTCACACACTCACTCACTCACACACACTTTCTGTACTCACACACACTCACACACTCACTCACACTTTCTGTACTCACACACACTCACACACGCACTCACACACTCACACTATCTACTAACACACACTCACACACGCACACTCACTCACTCACTCACACACACTATCTACTAACACACACTCACACACACGCACACACGCACACACACACACTCACACACTCACACACTCACTCACTCACTGACTCACTGACACACACACTATCTACTAACACACACACCCACACACACACACCCACACACACGCACACTCACACACACGCACACTCACACACACGCACACTCACACACACGCACACTCACACACACGCACACTCACACACACACACTCACTATCTGTACTCACACACTGCAGCTCTGGGCTTTGCAGCTTTTGCAGATTCTGTGTATGAGAGTTTCAAAGTAAAACATCAATCAAACAGCCACTCGTTTGCTCACACACGCTAAGATTATTATCATTTACTAAAACCATAAATAAAATAAACTTTAAATGAAATAAAATGAAATACACAAAAAAATTTTATTTTATTTCAGCCTATAGCCAAGGCAACATTTCTTATTTTCATTTAACTTAATATTGTAAAATAGATCAAACTGGCATGAAAATAAAATAAAATATAAAGTTACTAAAACTTTAAAATCAAAATGAAATATCAAAAAAAACTATGATAGTATTTATTTATTGTTTGTTTGTTTGTTTGTTTAATGCCATTTCAGCAGCAAAGGCTATGTTCATGGCAAAATCAACAGTATTATGATAACAATATAATTTAAATACAACGTTTGCAATAATTTAAAATTTTTTCTTTAAAAATAATTAACAAAAATATACATACTAAAATGACAACATTATTCATTATATATAATTTTTCAATTTAACGTATGACAAAAATTCTAAAACTATTCACAGAAAAAAACATCTTCTTTCAAAATAATAATAATTATCTGGGTTCACCTCATATAGTTTGTTTTACATGCATTGATTCCATTGCATTTAACTGTCAGTGATACTAAAATAACACTGTCAAACACTGACTATGTTTACATGCACATCAAATTCAGCTTGAGGTCTATAGTCGGATTGCAGCCATACTCTGATTATGATGTTTATACACATACAGGCATCAGATAATTTCTATATACTTGATTGCTGAAGTCTGCTGATATGGATTTTCTGAATGTGTTCACATGCAATACATTTCTACTGAATCAGACTGTCATGTTTACACGAATCAGCACTAATCAGAACATTGCAGAATTCCAATTAATTTCGGAATATTGATGTGCATGTAATCACGTCACATCACTGACATCAATGTCCACCTGATGAATCTGAATCAGCTGATGAGAGCTATTACTCATGTCACAAGTGCAGAGGTCAGAGAGCAGGTCATTCACATTCTGAGGATCAGAGACGCTGGACAAGGACCACGTTTTTGGTGCAAATAATGTTAGTGAAGGTTTAAAGTCGCCTTAAGGCAGGGGTTTTCAAACTGTGGGTCGCACAAAGTCACTTGGCTGCAACTAAATTCACGTTTCAATGACACACACACACTCACACACACACTCTCTCTCACACGCTCACACTCACACACACACTCTCACACTCACAGTCACACTCTCACACGCTCACACTCACAGTCACACTCGCTCACAGTCACACTCACTCACACTCTCACACTCAAACTCACACTCACGCTCACACTCGCTCAGTCACACTCGCACACACGCTCACACGCTCACACTCACACTCACACTCACACGCACACACACACTCACACACACACACACACACACACACACTCTCACACTCACTAGGGTTGCATGATATAGGCTACCAACATTAATAACGAATTGCAAAATTCTTAGTTCGATTTTAAACATGCGTTGCGTGTTTTGAAGCGCGGGCGCGTACGAGTTGTAACAACAGTGAGGGTCTCAGAGCGATGTCATTATTAAAAGGCTGGGTCTGCATTATTAACAAGAGGAAACTCGCTCACTTCACTGCGCTGTATTCTGCATGAGATTGCATTACGCCGGAAAATTCAAATGTTATGAAAACTGTTTCAGGTAGCCTATGTTCATTCATTTCTATCGTCTGTTTGAACTCGGCGCTATTTTCGCTCCTTCATATGCATTTGGCTGCCTACTAATAAGTAAACAGTGTGTAAAAAGCATTTCACATGTACGGGGTGAGCGGGGCACAAATGCAGGGTTAATTGTAACCAAGATACAACGATTTGAAAATCTGGAATCTGAGGGTGCAAAAAAATCTAAATAATGAGAAAATCATCTTTAAAGTTGTTCAAATGAAGTTCTTAGCAATGCATATTACTAATCAAACATTAAGTTTTGATATATTTACAGTAGGAAATTTACAAAATATATTCATGGAACATGATCTTTACTTAATATCCTACTGATTTTTGGCATAAAAGAGAAATGTATAATTTTGACCCATACAATGTATTGTTGGTTATTGCTTCAAATATACCTGTGCTGCTTATGACTGCTTTTGTGCTGCAGAGTCACAAATATTAGTAGTGAAATTTTACAGTTGTACTACTGTATAAAATAAATTGGTTATTTTTCTTAAATTCTTAATTTCTGCCATATTAAACTTAATTAAGATTAAGGTCAGCTGTTTTTTTATCCCAAATATTTTGGTGGGTCATGATATAGATTATACTTCTCTAGGTGGGTCGTGGAATGGAAGTTTGGGAACCCCTGCCTTAAGGGACCAAATGAAATGATTAAACAAACACATACGACACACACACACACACACCCACACACACATTCACACAGACACTCACAGACACACACACACTCTTCCACACACACACACACACACACACACTCACACAGCCACTCACAGACACACACACACTCTTACACACACACACACTCACACAGACACACACACTCACACTCACAGCCACTGACACTGACACTCACAGACATAGAAACAGACACTCACACTCACAGACATCCACAGCCACAGACACTGACACTCACAGACATAGAAACAGACACTCACACTCACAGACATCCACAGCCACAGACACTGACACTCACAGACATAGAAACAGACACTCACACTCACAGACATCCACAGCCACAGACACTGACACTCACAGACATAGAAACAGACACTCACACTCACAGACATCCACAGCCACAGACACTGACACTCACAGACATAGAAACAGACACTCACACTCACAGACATCCACAGCCACAGACACTGACACTCACAGACATAGAAACAGACACTCACACTCACAGACATCCACAGCCACAGACACTGACACTCACAGACATAGAAACAGACACTCACACTCACAGACACACACACACTCTCACACACTCACACTCACAGACATTCACAGCCACAGACACTGACACTCACAGACACAGAAACAGACACTCACACTCACAGACACACTCACAGACGCAGACACTCACAGACACAGACACAGACACTCACAGACACAGACAGTCACACACACACAGACACAGACAGTCACACAGTCACACTCTCACTCACACAGACACACTCTCACTCACACACACACACACACACACCTCACACTCACAGACACTCACACTCACACAGACACACACACACTCACACACTCTTACCCGGACTTCTTTATAGAGTCTGAGCGAGGTGCTGGTTAGGATGAAGTATCGGTCATGGAAGCTCCCGGTGCTCAAACCCAGCAGACTCCTCTCCTCTCTGAACTTCATCATACCATGTTTGGACACCTCCACTTTACTGGCTGTACCAAACACACACAAACATCATTACATATTCTCAAACAGACAACATAATGAACACACTGCACACGCTACATGATCTACATGAGCACATCATAGACTTCTACTGCTTCTAAATGAATTAGAATAGTGTATTATATTCTCAACCAGGCATCCAAGGTCCACTAGGGGGCCTCAATAAACTTCCAAGGGCCTCAAGATGATTTAAAATAAAACAAAACAAGCATTAAAATGTGCTAAAACAACTAAAAAAGATATATCTAACATTTTAATTCACCCTCTCAACAACGGTTGTTTTGTCTTTGAATAACCAGGATTACAACAACCTTGAAAAAACTAAATATATACACTATTAAATATTAATTATTTAAAAGTGTGTTTACTAGAACTTAAATTCATTGAAATTAATCAAACACCAAGGTAATTTCTATAATGAATATACATTCTGGTTATGCCAAGCTCTAAAATATTCTATCAGGTAGAAATCGTAGGTGACGGATATTTAAAAAAAATCCTGATCTTTAATCACAAAAAAAATGGAAAAGTCTTACAAATCGACAGGTTTAAAAGTGAAATCCTCCGCAATCCTGAAACTTAAATGTACAGAAGTCTATAAATCAAAACTACCAAAAAATTGCCATTGCAGCAGATATTAGCCTTTATTGAATATTGTTGTAGACAACAGTGAGTCTTGGAGTAAAATGGTTGAGAAGCAGTGTTTATCGATTAACCCACTTACATTTTGCATTAAAACATTCCATTTATGAATAATCTAATTTCTCCCCAAACTCAAACCCAGTCTCTCTTACCCAGATAGACCAGCATGGCCTCCATGGAGAAGTGCTTCTTGACCAGCAGGTGACTGTCGGTGCCCAGAGAGTGAAAGATGGGCAGCACTTTCTCCTGATAGTGCAGCGGCCGCTCTGACACACACACACACACACACACACACACACACACACACACACCTGTGAGCCACTGTGTTACTGTGACGTGTGTATGACGCGTAACCGGTGTTCTGTGGCTCACCCAGTTCTTCCTTCTCATACACCTCAAAGCAGCACCAGTAGTCTTTCTCCTTAACGCTGATTTTCCGTCTGTCCAGAATCTCAAAGGTCAGTTCTGCTGCCGTCATCGTGGCAGGAATCTGGAGGTCAAACGTGAACATTTATACACGTGAACATGACACGATATTATCAGTATCGTGATATCGCGATAGCAAAACTGTCTCGATATTATCGCGGCCACATGACGACATGAAACAACAGGTCTTCCAGGAAAAAGTGTAGTTTATAAAACAGATAGTTCCGGTCCTTGATTCTGATTGACTGAGCCGCTTTATTTCAGCGGCAGAGGATGACAGCGCTTCACTAGATTTGTAGCGAGACGTGTTTTTGTGAGCATGTTTTCACTGAAGCTGGAGTTTCCTTCTAAATAAAAGCTTAAAGTGCAGTTTATGAATCGCTGACAGCTAGCGGTTTAAACGCAGTCCAGACTCACAATATCTCTTTCAAGTGTAGAAATTAGGAAAGAAGTGTTGTAATTTCCCTGCTGTAGTGTAAATACTCATTTTCATTTATTTTACAGTGCAATTGTTTTACAATATGTGGCTATTACTGATATTGTTGTTATTATTCTATTCTAATTTATTAGGCTTCCTCAAACAGCAGTGTGACTGTAATTTAGACTGAGACACTATATCACAAATAAAAACAAGGTCGAGTCCTTTTAAAGTTCAGCTACAAGTCAATTCACTGAAGTTTTCTTAGTTAAGAACAAGGGATGCAGCTCTTAATTGTGACTCTCAAAGTGCATTAGAGAGAATAATTTAACTTTAAAATGTACAAAATTTTCATTTATTTCCAATTCTTCATTTGTCTTTTTTTTTTTAAATATCACAATAAATATCGTATCGTGGGCTTCATACCGCAATATCATCGTATCGTGAGATTATGATATCGTTACATCCCTAAAAAACACTGATTAACGTACTTGTGCAATGATACTATCAGTCGTATCCATCATGCAAACGTAAAGCAGGACACATCTCCTCTACTAAAAGCATTTTTAAAACACCGAAAAATTCCCCACTGACTTCATATGTAAGTGGGTCCTTGATATTGTTCAGATTTTTGACAAAAGCAAGACCTTACAGCAGGTTCAAAGGTCAAACGCACCTTTACATGCTGTTCGGCTGTTTCCTTCTTCTCCTCCAGGTAAACTGTACAGATAAAATCACCACTGCCCTAAAACACACACACAAGCCACAAATAACAAACCTGCTAAATAAATAAACCAGAGTTTTGCTATAATATGCATAGAGATCTGAGTGTTTCAATGTGTTGCTATGCTGTTGTGGGTGATGCTATGTGGTTGCTAGGGTGTTGTGGATTAAGCTATGTGGGTGCTATGCTGTTGTGGGTGATGCTATGTGGTTGCTAGGGTGTTGTGGATTGAGCTATGTGGTTAATATGCTGTTGTGAGTGATGCTATGTGGTTGCTAGGGTGTTCTGGATTAAGCTATGTGGTTAATATGCTGTTGGGAGTGATGCTATGTGGTGGCTAGGGGGTGGTGGAGTAAGCGATGTGGGTGCTATGCTGTTGTGGGTGATGCTATGTGGTGGCTAGGGTGTTGTGGATTACGCTATGTGGGTGCTATGCTGTTGTGGGTGATGCTATGTGGTGGCTAGGGTGTTGTGGATTACGCTATGTGGGTGCTATGCTGTTGTGGGTGATGCTATGTGGTGGCTAGGGTGTTGTGGATTACGCTATGTGGGTGCTATGCTGTTGTGGGTGATGCTATGTGGTGGCTAGGGTGTTGTGGATTACGCTATGTGGGTGCTATGCTGTTGTGGGTGATGCTATGTGGTGGCTAGGGTGTTGTGGATTACGCTATGTGGGTGCTATGCTGTTGTGGGTGATGCTATGTGGTGGCTAGGGTGTTGTGGATTACGCTATGTGGGTGCTATGCTGTTGTGGGTGATGCTATGTGGTGGCTAGGGTGTTGTGGATTACGCTATGTGGGTGCTATGCTGTTGTGGGTGATGCTATGTGGTGGCTAGGGTGTTGTGGATTACGCTATGTGGGTGCTATGCTGTTGTGGGTGATGCTATGTGGTGGCTAGGGTGTTGTGGATTACGCTATGTGGGTGCTATGCTGTTGTGGGTGATGCTATGTGGTGGCTAGGGTGTTGTGGATTACGCTATGTGGGTGCTATGCTGTTGTGGGTGATGCTATGTGGTTGCTAGGGTGTAGTGGATTAAGCTATGTGGTTGCTAGGGTGTTCGGGTGGTTGCTAAGGTGTTGTAGGTGATGTTGTAAGTGCATGGTTCAAGGTTCTCCTTTAATGTGATATTTTTTGGTGAGGAAACTGCAGAGGGTTAATGATTATGAAAAATATAAAATTAAAACAAATAAATAATTTTAAAACACACACACAGCAAAATAAAACACTTATCCCCCCCCCCCCCCAGAAAACTGGAAACATGCAAATGTGTTAAATTACTGAAATATTATCTTAAAAACAAAAAAAACCTGTTTAAATCACTAAACCTATCTAGTTCCTTCATGATTTCGCAATTAGAATGAACGCAAATTTAACTCATTCCTGCAGTATTTGTGGCACCTTGCATTTTTCTCTTATTTTTTGCAATTTTTCCACAAAAAAAACAATATTAGCTAATCAAAATGCATAATTCTGATCCCAAACAAATTGATCAATGTTTTCAAGTGATCCCTCCAAATCATTCCTTCACAGCTTACATTTGTCTATTGTCTTTCCAGCCTGTTCAGGGACACGACCACGGCAGATTTCATTTACAGAGAACTACTCTCACTGTTTACAAATCCATAATGATTATTGGAGAGTTTTTACTGCAAATTAACATGAAAAATTCAGCATATATAAATTTTTGAGAAAAGCTGCAGCAAATTCAGTCATTTAGAGTGCAGTGATGCACAACTTAGTAAACAGCACAATAATTGTAACACTTACCGTTCCCGCTTTAGGCGTGAGGTTGTCTCTGAGCTTTATGATGTATGTGATCTCATCTAACTGCTTCTTCAGCTGCTGCTCGTTTACCTGCAACACACACACCCACACACACACACACACAGACACACAGACACACACCCACCCACAGACACACACACACACCCGCAGACAGATACACACACCCACACCCACCCACAGACACACACACACACACACCCCCACAGACACACACACCCACACCCACAGACACACACACACCCCCACAGACACACACACACCCAACATCAGTAATGTGCTGCCCCTGCAGTTCTTACTCCAGTCTCACCAATAGATGGCGCTAGTGACTGCATATATCTAATGCTGAATGTACAATGACTCAGTTCATTAGTTTTTCTCAGTCGCTTTGGTGCATTTCTCAAAACAATTCGTACAAACAGCACCACACGATGGATTACCTGCAAAAGCCTGTAACTTACTCACAATCTTTAGCTCATCTCTCAAAAGTAAGAATTTATATCAATGAACATATCAGTGCCATCAGAATGAAAAGTCCTTGTGTCATTGTTCACAAACAAGATGCTTAGTCTATATATTAATACTGATACTCTGTTAGTATTGCCTGATGTGAACTATGACAGCAGTTTGGATGCAGTTACTGTACTGAAATGCAGAAGATTGCACTTCTTCTGTATGCCATATGTCCATTTCAAAAGTACAACTTTACACATTAGCTACAAAAAGTTTTGTAGAAAATATGCTTGACAGTTTATGACAACTAGATCAACCTTTTTGCATTTATTGACTTATACAATGAACTAATGCCAAGATGTTTTGAGGCATAAGACTATTGCACAGAGAACTATATAACGTGACAATAGCAACTGATAACGCAGGAAACTGCATACAAATGTACATAATCAGTTGCATGAATGTACCAAAGCAATTGAGAAACTGCTTTTATGATGTGCACGAGTGACTAGATGATGTGGAGGTTAAAGAAGTTCATTTCTGATCTGAGAAATGCACCAAAGCCACTGAGAAGAACTGTAACCCTAAACAAACTCCAACAAGTCCATAGCTATCTTCAGACAGATAGAACATTATATGAAATGCACATATCTAAACAAGCACAAACATACATCGAATATAGTGACGTAGTGTTGGATGAGATCCTCGATGACTCGGCCGGCGCTGTAGTCCTTCCCGTCCGTCTGGAAGAGAGTCGGTCCGAACACGATGGCCAGATTGTGAAGATTCATCTGATTGAGATCCGCAAACCGCTGGACGCTGCAAACACACACACATCAGAAGGCCTTCACTTGATTTAAAATCAATGCCACGATAACAGATAACTCAGTTTTTTAACATTTTCAAAAATCATGTTTTTTTTTAATTGTTATCATGTTTTTGTTGTGTTTTATTTAGTGCTGCCATTTTTGTTTACATAATATACTGTATGTATGTATGTGTGCTGTGTATATTTATTATATTTATATAAATACACACACATGCATGTATATATTTAAAAAATATGTTATGTTTATATATCAAATATATGTATTTATTTATAATATAAATTATATTAATATAAATATAGACGTAAATATTTTCAAAATATATACTGTATGTGTGTGTTTGTGTTTTATATACATAATAAATATACACAGAACACACACATATATTATGCAAACAAAAACTTTTATTTTGCATGCGATTAATCGCGATTAATAGTAGTTTTATTGCGTTAGTTAGCTGTATTTTTAGTTATTTTTTAACCTAATCAAACTGACCCAACTGCAGTGTGATTGAGATTAATTGGAATGCACAATGAAAAACATGATTTTTGAAAATTGTTAAAAACGGAGTATCTGTTTTTGCAAATGAACTCTTCAAATATATCTCGTTCCTTCAACAGAATTTACTTCAAAAAGTTTGCTATTTTGACATTCTTCCCATTCCGCCTGCCATTTCTCCAATACGCATCTGTTGATTCACATCAGAAGGACTGAAAGAGACGTTTAACACTTCTCTGAAAGGAGAGCTCTGAGGAAGTGCTCTATGAGAAAGAGGAAGAGCGTTGGTCTCACCAGTATAAATGATTAACTAGCGCTCGTAGCGTCGCCTGATTGACTCGGGGAAGGTTACTGAACAGAAGACGATACTGACAGATCCGACTGCTCTCATCTGAAAAAACTGAACACACACACAATATGACAACTGGATTATTTCAGGTGTATTCATATTTATATTAAGGCAAGACACTGTAGGCAAAACCATTGCTTTTGCTTTCTTCACTTGTCTTCTTTCAGACTAGTGAAAAAAATAATACAAAAATACACATTTAAGTGTTTATTTTATAGTACTTTTTCCATTTGCATCTGTAAATTTCAATTACAATATAGATTTTTATCTTGAGTTTGTTTCTCCACTACAGCAGCACTTACATACACCAAAGGTTTTTACTGAGGGGTTTGTTCATTTTTCATTTACACTGATTTATACAACATTTTATTACTAGAAACATGGTGAAAATGCATATTTTTAAAGGCCAAAAAATCTACCTCTGCACTAAACTATAGGGAGCCCTTTTACATTAGAGTTTCTCCACTTCAGCAGCACCAAAACTTAGAGATTTTACTGAGGGGTTTGTTCATATTAGTGGTCGACCGATATATCGGCCCTTAAATTAATTACCATTTATTTTTAACTATAATAATCAACACTCAAATTAACAAATGGTATGCAGACATGTAAACTGCACTCAATGCAGTTTTTAAATTAATTTAAAAATTAAACAATTTCTATTTGTTGTTGAAATATAATAATTTAGGCTACACAGTGGCTGTCATAACTTGTTTCAGCTGGACTTTTTTGACGGCGCTGAGAGCACACTGCTCACATTCTCCCTTTTGTTTGCTGTCTTCGTTCAGTTCTGAAAATTATATCGGCTTTATATCAGCCACCCTGCTTTCCAAGATATCGGCATCGGCTGTCAAAAAACCCATATCGGTTGACCACTAGTTCATATATTACTCACACTGATTTATATAACATTATTTTCCTAAAAACATGGTCAAATTCGGTACAGCAGGAGGAAAAAATACTATTAAATGCGGTGACATTTTGTTTACAAGCCGTTTTAATCACATCTTTCCGCGATTGAGCGATTACATGAGGCATGAGATGTTCATTCATGTTTATTTCACATTAAAAATAGAAGTAAAGAGTAAGGGATGATGGCACTCCGCATGACAAAATGGCATTTATTGCCTGAATTTCCTGAAAAAAAATGTAATGTTTTGTTCGGTACACATGCGCACCGATCTGTAAATATTCGGTACGAATACGTGCACCATTACACCCCTATAATATACCTGTAGCACTGAGCCAGCTGTGCGCCTCCAGGCCAAACAATCCCTCCTCGATGCCTCTGAAGAAGCGCTTGAGGACGTTGGAGACGTCATCCACCTGATGTTCACCTTCCTTCAGCCAAACGCACCTGGCGTCGCGTCTGAACTCCTCCAGCAGGGCGGCGATCTTACTGTTCACGCCACTCTTACGGTAGATTCCCTCTGAGGTCAGACCTGCAGGACACAATTGCAATTTTTAAATTAAATTCAAAATTAAACAATTTATATTTGTTGCTGAAATATAATCATTTACACAGCGGCTGTCATAATTTGTTTCATAACACATTTAATTAAACATACATTAAATAATTAAGACATCACTAACAGGTAAAGTAAATAGTCTAATATTTTGCGAAATGCTCTTCTCTAGACTTCATTTCTCTAACGAACTAACGAGCTGTAGACACTGATGACTTGCCTGAGGTAAATTAAATGCTTCTGTAAAACTGCTTTGAAACAATGTGTATTATAACAGGCACTACACAAATAATTGTGATTCGGCTTGAGTTTTCTGGTTAGTAATTCAGTTTATCACTGCTTTCAAGTCCGTAAATGTGTCAAGTGTTTTGCTGTAAATGTTTCTACCATGTGACACACTCTATGCTTTTCCTCCTGAACAGAGTTCTGTCTGACAGTCACATGATTCACAGACACATCAGTCCAAGTGAATCATGAAAATGAATCAGACGTCTGCAGGGACACATTTACTGTCGTGGTTTCATGTCATCATCTGTTAAGTAAAGTGTACATCTAGGAGCTCGTTAACTCTCAGTAGGTGAGCTCACTGTTTAATACTAGTTAGTTAGATAAAGATCACATGGGAGTGTGTGTGTGTGTGTGTGTGAGAGTGAGTGAGTGTGTGTGAGAGTGAGTGAGTGTGTGTGAGAGTGAGTGAGTGTGTGTGAGAGTGAGTGAGTGTGTGTGAGAGTGAGTGAGTGTGTGTGAGAGTGAGTGAGTGTGTGTGAGAGTGAGTGAGTGTGTGTGAGAGTGAGTGAGTGTGTGTGAGAGTGAGTGAGTGTGTGTGAGAGTGAGTGAGTGTGTGTGAGAGTGAGTGAGTGTGTGTGAGAGTGAGTGAGTGTGTGTGAGAGTGAGTGAGTGTGTGTGAGAGTGAGTGAGTGTGTGTGAGAGTGAGTGAGTGTGTGTGAGAGTGAGTGAGTGTGTGTGAGAGTGAGTGAGTGTGTGTGAGAGTGAGTGAGTGTGTGTGAGAGTGAGTGAGTGTGTGTGAGAGTGAGTGAGTGTGTGTGAGAGTGAGTGAGTGTGTGTGAGAGTGAGTGAGTGTGTGTGAGAGTGAGTGAGTGTGTGTGAGAGTGAGTGAGTGTGTGTGAGAGTGAGTGAGTGTGTGTGAGAGTGAGTGAGTGTGTGTGAGAGTGAGTGAGTGTGTGTGAGAGTGAGTGAGTGTGTGTGAGAGTGAGTGAGTGTGTGTGAGAGTGAGTGAGTGTGTGTGAGAGTGAGTGAGTGTGTGTGAGAGTGAGTGAGTGTGTGTGAGAGTGAGTGAGTGTGTGTGAGAGTGAGTGAGTGTGTGTGAGAGTGAGTGAGTGTGTGTGAGAGTGAGTGAGTGTGTGTGAGAGTGAGTGAGTGTGTGTGAGAGTGAGTGAGTGTGTGTGAGAGTGAGTGAGTGTGTGTGAGAGTGAGTGAGTGTGTGTGAGAGTGAGTGAGTGTGTGTGAGAGTGAGTGAGTGTGTGTGAGAGTGAGTGAGTGTGTGTGAGAGTGAGTGAGTGTGTGTGAGAGTGAGTGAGTGTGTGTGAGAGTGAGTGAGTGTGTGTGAGAGTGAGTGAGTGTGTGTGAGAGTGAGTGAGTGTGTGTGAGAGTGAGTGAGTGTGTGTGAGAGTGAGTGAGTGTGTGTGAGAGTGAGTGAGTGTGTGTGAGAGTGAGTGAGTGTGTGTGAGAGTGAGTGAGTGTGTGTGAGAGTGAGTGAGTGTGTGTGAGAGTGAGTGAGTGTGTGTGAGAGTGAGTGAGTGTGTGTGAGAGTGAGTGAGTGTGTGTGAGAGTGAGTGAGTGTGTGTGAGAGTGAGTGAGTGTGTGTGAGAGTGAGTGAGTGTGTGTGAGAGTGAGTGAGTGTGTGTGAGAGTGAGTGAGTGTGTGTGAGAGTGAGTGAGTGTGTGTGAGAGTGAGTGAGTGTGTGTGAGAGTGAGTGAGTGTGTGTGAGAGTGAGTGAGTGTGTGTGAGAGTGAGTGAGTGTGTGTGAGAGTGAGTGAGTGTGTGTGAGAGTGAGTGAGTGTGTGTGAGAGTGAGTGAGTGTGTGTGAGAGTGAGTGAGTGTGTGTGAGAGTGAGTGAGTGTGTGTGAGAGTGAGTGAGTGTGTGTGAGAGTGAGTGAGTGTGTGTGAGAGTGAGTGAGTGTGTGTGAGAGTGAGTGAGTGTGTGTGAGAGTGAGTGAGTGTGTGTGAGAGTGAGTGAGTGTGTGTGAGAGTGAGTGAGTGTGTGTGAGAGTGAGTGAGTGTGTGTGAGAGTGAGTGAGTGTGTGTGAGAGTGAGTGAGTGTGTGTGAGAGTGAGTGAGTGTGTGTGAGAGTGAGTGAGTGTGTGTGAGAGTGAGTGAGTGTGTGTGTGTGTGTGAGTGTGTGTGTGTGAGTGAGTGAGTTATCTCTGTCAACAGTCATTTGGCTTAATTTGCCCCTGATTCTTTGGACAGAAAGTAAGACATGATTGAAGATTATTTCACAAAAACACACAGATTAGAAGAAATATAAAACAGAGTAGAATAGAATTAAGCAAGGTTGAATATAAATTAGAAATCAGTTGAATAGAGTCAAACCAAGTAGAGTTGAGAAGTTTAAAATGAAGTAGAACAAAGCTAAATCAAGCAGAAAAGAACTGAACTGGGTCAGAAAGAGTTAAATATAGTACAGCAGAATTGAAGTGTAGAATAGAGTTGATTGGAGCAGAACAACTGAACAGATTTAAATGGGGACAAACAAAGCAGAGTTTAGAAGATTAGTATGGAGTAGAACAGCTTTATCAAGTAGAAAAGGACTGAATTGAGTCAGAAAGAGTTAAATAGAGCAAAGCATAATTAAAGAGTGTAGAATAGAGTTCAAAAGAGCAACTGAACAGATTTGAATGGGGTTTAAACAGAGTTGAAAAGATTAGAATAGAGCAGACCAGCTGAATCAAGTAGAAAATAACTGAATTTGGAAAGAAAGCGTTTAAATTAGTTGTAAAGCAGAATTAAAGAGAGTAGAGTTGAATAGAGCAGAACAACTAAAGAGATTCGACCGGGGTCGAACAAAGTAGAATTTAGAAGATTAGTGGAGTAGAACAGCTATTTCAAGTAGAAAAGAACTGAACTGGGTAGAAAGAGTTAAACAGAGTAAAGCAGAATTCAAGAGTGTAGAATAGAGTTGCACAGAGCAGAACAACTTAACAGATATAAATGGGGTTGAGAACTAGAGTTGAGAAGTTTAGAATGAAGTAGAACACAGCTGAATCAAGTAGAAAATAACTGAAATGGGAAGAGTTGAATACAGCAAAAGCAAAATTAAAGTGTAGAATGGAGTTGAATAGAGCAAAACAACTGAACAGATTTGAATTGGACTGAGAACTAGAATTGAGAAGATTAGAATGAAGTATAACATGTTGCATCAAAGCATAGCTCAATAGCTTAGTACACATAAGGTACATAAATGTAGTTTCATTTGTCTGAGTACAAGGTTTTATTTTTAAATTTAGCACCGTTTTGTCTCGCTTCTCAAGAATCAGTGATGTGTGTGTGTGTGTGTGTGTATATATAACTTTACTGTGGTAGGCTAACCGGGATTTGTCAAAGCACTTGCATATCATTGCTCTTTTGTTAGTTTTGATTGCTTCTATTGTCATCATTTGTAAGTCGCTTTGGATAAAAGCGTCTGCTAAATAACTAAATGTAAATGTAAGTAGAATGTATGGTCAGAAAGAGTTGAATAGAGTGCAGCAGAATAGAGTTGAGTACCGTATTGAGTGGTGAAATGAATGCAGCGCTCCACGATCACGGGAATGTCGGCCTCCGTCAGCTGCTGCTGACTCAGTGTGTCTCCAGAACTCCCAGCATTCCTCTGGATGGCTGCCGCCCAGCCCAGGAAGTCCAGCTTCCTCTCGCCCTCGATGTACAGCGTCCTGCGGGGAGACGTCCTGTTAGTCAGCATCCGCTCGCTGTCACAAACACATGAGACTTAACCGGGTTAACCTCGACCTGCTCACCTGCCTCGCTCCACCAGAACCAGAACCTCATTCTCCGGCTGGATCGCTGCACACGCGCACACACACACACACACACACGCACACAAGTTCAGTTTAGAGTCAACAGTAAAAAAAAGTAAAAAAGTTATATAAAAAGACCCTAGTAAAAAAGTTATATATTTAATATACATTTATTTCAGTATCAATTTTAAGTATAGTTCAAATATCTATCAGTATTTTTGCTTTGGTGGTTTATTTTTGCTGGTATTGGTGGCATTTTTGTCTATTTTGGTGGCATTTTGTTGGTTTTGGTGTCATTTTGTTGGTATTTCTGCTGATTTTGGTGGCCTTTTTGCTGTTTTGATTGCATTTTTGTTGATATTTGTCTATTTTGGTTGCATTTTTGTTGATTATTTTGTTGATTTTGGTGGTATTTCTGCTGATTTAGGTGGCATTTTTGTCTATTTTGGTGTCATTTTGTTGATTTTGGTGGTATTTCTGGGCATTTTTGTCTATTTTGGTGGCATTTTGTTGGTTTTGGTGTCATTTTGTTGGTATTTCTGCTGATTTTGGTGGCCTTTTTGCTGTTTTGATTGCATTTTTGTTGATTTTGGTGTTATTTTTGTTGATTTGGTGGCACTTTTGTTGATTTTGGTGGTATTTCTGCTGATTTTGGTGGCCTTTTTGCTGTTTTGATTGCATTTTTGTTGATATTTGTCTATTTTGGTTGCATTTTTGTTGATTTTGGTGTTATTTTTGTTGATTTGGTGGCACTTTTGTTGATTTTGGTGTTATTTTTGTTGATTTGGTGGCACTTTTGTTGATTTTGGTGTTATTTTTGTTGATTTGGTGGCACTTTTGTTGATTTTGGTGGTATTTTTATTGGTTTTTATGTAATTTTTGTTGGCATCTTTGTTGTTTTGATTGCATTTATGTTGTTTTTTTGGAGTGATTTTTGTCTGTTTTGGTGATGGTTTGGTGGAATGTCTGTTGATTTCAGTGGTATTTCTGCAGATTTGGTGTCATTTTTGGTGGTATTTATGGTGGTTTTTGTGTCATTTTTTGCTGATTTGGTGGCATTTGTTGATTTTGTTGGCCTTTTTGTTGTTTTGATTGCATTTCTGTTGGTTTTGGAGTGATTTTTGTCCATTTTTGTTGGTTTTGATGTCATTTTTGCTGATTTGGAGACATTTTTGTTGATTTTGGTGGTATTTTTGTTTATTTTGTAAGCATTTTTGTTGATTTTGGTGGTATTTTTGTTTATTTTGTAAGCATTTTTGTTGATTTGGTTGGCTTTTTTGTTGTTTTGATTGCATTTCTGTTGGTTTTGGAGTGATTTTTGTTGATTCAGTGTCATTTTTGTTCATTTTGGTGGTATTTATGGTGGTTTTGGTGTCATTTTTGCTGATTTGGTGTCATTTTTGTTCATTTTGCTGGTATTTATGGTGGTTTTGGTGTCATTTTTGTTCTTTTTATTGCATTTTTGTTGGCTTTGGTGGCATTTTGGTGGCATTTTGTGACTCACAGAGCTGATTTGGTGTCATTTTTGTTCATTTTGTTGGCATTTTTGTTGTTTTGACTGCATTTCTGTTGGTTTAGGAGTGATTTTTGTCTATTTTGTTGGCATTTTGTTTTTTGTTGGCATTTTTGTTCTTTCTATTGCATTTTTGTTGGTTTTGGTGTCATTTTGGTGTCATTTTGTGACTCACAGAGCTCCAGGAGCTTCTGCAGGTCGATGGTCTCGTCTGCGGTGTGCTCCTCCAGCCGGATGTGCAGACTGGACCCCACCAGACAGAACCAGCCCAGTCTCGACATCTCCCGGTTCAGTCTGTCTTTATAACGCAGCCGGCCGATGCGCTCGAAGTCCTTCAGTAACAGATCCTCCGCAGCCGCGGGAATGAACGACTGTAACACAGACAGACGACATGAAAATGAGACACAGTCCAAACCAGACAAAACCTGTCAAACGGTTCAGAACAGGTGTGACATCACCTTTGCGATGGACTTGACCCACTCGCCCATGGTCTCGGGATTATCAGTGCCGAACAGATACAAGCGCTCGGCATCCGAGTACAGCTCAAACGTGTGATCGTACCTAAAGAAAGAGACGTGAATATTATCAGGCCCTACAGAAGAGAAAGGTGACGGTCCTTAAACACACGCTGTGGGCCAGTTTACCCATGAGTCTCGGGAGCGTTGACAGCCAGACAGACGATCTCCTTCATCTTCAATCCTCCGTTCGGTGTAGCGTTTTTGTCACTTTCATAGTAGCTAAAATTCCCGTCATTCAGCACACACCAGCGCCGACTAAACTCTAACAGACACAGGCACACAGAATCGAATCAAATGAAATCAGTCTGAAAACATTTTGCACATAACATTGCAGAAAATCTTCTATTCACTGATTGGCTCACCTTCTTTCCCCTTCTTCTCTGTGATTGGTCGAGCCATGGAGGCGGTCTTAAATAGAAACCCATTATGCGTGACGGAGGGCGGGGCCATGTAGTGCACCCTGTCTATGGCGACCTTCACCTCTGACCTCGGGAGTTCTGTAGGTCAAAAAGTCAAACGTGAGTAAGCGGTCGAATGTCAGCGGTCTTCATTTTAACCTTTAGGGTTGGGTATCGTTTGAAATGTATCGATTCTGATTCCGATTCTGTTTATCGATTCCGATTCTTAACTATTCCTAGTTTTGATTCCAATAAGGTTAAAAGAAAAAAACCATTTAGATGAATGAATAACATCTGCAACACAGATAGTTTTAAATACCACATCAAAAACAACTAGACTTATATAAATTTCAGTCAGTAATAAAATAGGAACAATCAATTAGCAATAGCATAAATAAATACAACTAGTGCTGTCAAACTATTAATCGCGATTAATCGCATCCAAAATAAAAGTTCTTGTTTACATAATATATGTGTGTACTGTGTATATTTATTATGTATATATAAATACAAACACATGCATGTATATATTTAAGAAACATATGTTATGTTTATATATTAAATATATTTATATATAATATAAAATATAAGAATATGAATATATAAATGTATATACACATGTAAATATTTTCTATATATATACTGTATGTGTGTATTTATATACACATAATAAATATACACAGTACACATACATATATTATGTAAACAAAAACTTTTATTTTGGATGCGATTAATCGTGATTAATTGTTTGACAGCACTAATATACAACTGAACCAAATTTCAGGTACAGAAACTAATTAAAACACTGCATAGTTTTCTTTTCATAAATAAAATACAGATTAGTTATTAAAGATATTCAGTCAAGGTCAGTAAAGGATTTTTTGTTCTTTGATTAACATTAATGACAGGCAGCGTGTTTATTAGGCTGATGTCTCTTTAACACCAAACGCACGCAGATCTAAAAATACTGTACATATCTCAGACCTCAAATACATAAAATATTACCCTTTTTAGACATAGTTTTTGAAGTAAAGAGTAAAGAAAATACTATATAAAACTTACTGAAACAATCAGGTTCTTTATTTACCCTTGTAAGAACCCACCCCCCCCACCCCTCATTTCTCATTGGATCTAAGCAAATCTGACATATTCTGATCTCAAAAAAGTGAGTCGTCACTGAAAGGTGAGGAGTTTGCATCTATGCATATTAAAATGCGAACGCAGAAATCATTAAGCGGAATCGAAATGCACGTGTCTTATCGAATACCCTTGGAACCTGTTCTAAAATGGAAGCGGTTCTCGATACCCAACCCTAGTAATGTTCTCCGAGGCACACACCTGTGTTGCGGTTCTGCGTGAGGAACTCCAGCTGCAGGTTCTGTCCGTGGTGTTGGGCCAGAGCGATCAGGGAGGGCAGCTCAGGGTCACCGGTGTCACAGCTCACATCTGCGCCGCAGAACACCAGCGCCAGCGTCTCACACACATCGCTCGACTGAACGTTAATGCACAGCGCCTGCGGAGAGAGAGCACGGCTCAGGAATCTACAGCGGATCAAGTGTGGAACGTGCGTGTGTCAATGACATTCCTGTCAGTCCTCTGCACAATCTGACTTTGCTGCAGCATGGAATTAAACTGCTGGTCTCGTCTGGCACACTATTCCCCTGTTTAATACTGTAAAGCTGCTTTGACACAATCTGCATTATAAAAAGCGGTATATAAATAACGGTGACTTGACTTCAATCAGTGAAACACAAACCTGGTCACAAAATGAAGTCAGATGTTTCTGAGCACATCTGAAACTAGGGCTGCAAGATATTGGAAAAAAACTCACATTGCGATATTCAGAGATGCAAACAGGTAAGGGGGAAAATATATTTGCTTTACATGCTCATTTGTAGGTTTTATAACACATTTTTTAACATTGTTGCATCATTTTATAAAAATCAAGATTGAATGGGTAACACTTTATTTTAAGGTGTCCTTGTTACACGTGTTACATGTACTTACTATTATAATAATTATGCATATTTACATGCAAGTAACCCTAAACCAAACCCTAACCATACGGTAAGTGCATGTAGTTAATTAATATTACTCAGTACTTAAATGTATAATTACACTGTAAGAAGGACACCTTAAAATAAAGTGTAACCGAACTAATATATTTGGTCAAAATCCCTTGTTATAAAAGATGAAGTGCTATTTAAGACAATATTGGCTGATTAAAATGTTTGCCCTCTCTCTTCACCGTTCCCGCATCTTAGACCTCAAATACTTAAAACACTACTCTTTTTAGACATAGTTATTGAAGTAAAGAGTTAAAACTTATTGAATCAACCAGTTCTTTATAAAACTTTTGTAAGGTCAAAAGTACCCCTTGTAAGACCCCCCCCCCCACCCCATAAAAACACTTTCTCATTGAATCTAAGCAAATCTCATAGGTGACCTATTTCAATCTCAAAAAAGTGAGTTGTCACTGAAAGTTGAGGTGTTTGCATATATAGAAAAAACACCAGAGGACTTGAAAAGCTCTATTTAGAAAATAAATAAATTCAACGATTGTAGGCGAGTAAACCAGCATAGAAAATAAACAAACTACAAGCATAGATAAATAATAAAGATACAAATTAAATAAACAGTGCTTTATTATATTTTTCAGGCAAGTCTAACAGTATTCAGGTACAGAAATTAAATCTAATAAATCTGTTAACTTTTCTCTGTTTTGTTGATTGATTAACATTCAAGACACAGAAAGCCTCCGGAACATTAAACTGCTGTGAACCAACATACTGTTACACATTCATTTTCTTTCTCAAGTGTTTACCTACACCTGAGCCATAAGCAACTGTGCTTACAAGGGTACTTGCAGAAACATGCATTTTGACAATTGTGCGCGTAAGTGTCATTTCAGGAACAAATAGATGCGGAAGCAAATGTAATTCAGTGTTCACGTGCATCTGCGTGGCTCTACAGAACCCATTATAATCAGTGATGCTGTCTACACTGGATGCTGCGCGACGCGACAAATCCCCGACAGCAAACTGACGCCGATGAGTGTCCGATGTAGATCGTGCAGCCCTATTTGAAACGACGAATAATGTCTGTTCATACAGAACCAATGCATACAAGAAAAGAGACAGAGAGAATGTAAACAGGCTTAACAACAAGACTGTGGAGTTGCCTGAACAACTAGCTGGTCTAGTGACTAGTAACCCTGGTATAATGGGGCTGCTTTAGGGTCATTTATGAACACTAAACCTTAACGGTCAGCATATAAATATACTAAATTATCCAGATTGTTTTACTGCACAAAACTACTAGAATCACATAAATAGACAAGTGGATTCAGTATAGTACAAAGTAAAGGCAGTGAGATGTATTATTGAATTTGTAACACAAGAGCTGATTTGATGGATGTAGTTTCAAAGATTTTCCTTAAAAAAAAAATAATAATAATAATGATAAATAAAAAAATTATCTAATTTCAATTAATATAGTAATACAAATATTATTATTAAATATTAGTATTAAAACACATACACACAGACATGTTTTAATTATCACAACAATAATAATATTTAAAAAAATATGAAATACTGTACAGATTTTAAAGTACTTTTAATATTTAATTTAAATGATCAATATATTACGATATTATTAATAATATAATATTATTATTAATATTGTTATAATTATTAAACCATTTAATACACACATACACTTATATTAGTTTCAATAATGACTATAACATTAATAATATAAAAATATTAACATTAATAATATTATATAATAATATTAACATTGTTGTTGTCACGCCCCTGGACGTTCCGTGTTCCTGTTTCATTGTGTTTTCCTTCCCAATGTGCTTCGTGACCTAGTTTTCCCTCATGTTTGATTGTCATTCCATTCACCTGTGTTCCCTTAATTATCCTTATTAGTTCCTTGTTACTTAAGCCCAGTGTTCCCTGTGTCTAGTGTCCGGTGTCTAGTGTCGTCTATGTTATAGTGATTGTGTTTGCCCAGTTCTCCGAGTTTCTGTCAAGAATAAATGTGGTTTCCTTATCCTAAATAAGGGACCAATCCCTAAATGAGAGAGAGACTGTGTTGTGATTGTGTAAGTGAGAGGGTGTTTGCACAGCTGAAAACCAACCTCCGTAATCACAGCAGAACACACACACACACACATGCACTCATACACACACACACACACACACACACACACAGATGGACAGAGTAAATGAAACCAGACAACCAGAAACCAGAAAACATGCACAGTAATCTGTGTAAACCGACATAGAGTAAATGAAACCAGACACAAAAACATGCACAGTAATCTGTGTAAACCGCAGATCTTTTAATCACAATCTATGAGTCTCCTTCTCAGTAACACACAGACATGAATCAAACTAACGTCCTTCAAGCACAAACACACAGACGATAAATCCCAGAAATATTCAACATGCTGTTATTTCAGAAATGCTGAGGTCACGAGGAGGAAGTAGGACAGATACTATTATTCCCGCACAAGGATGTACGATAAGAGTAAATGTGGTAAAGTGTCTCAAAGCTTGCATCAGAGTGGCTGGAAATGATCAGGAAGAACTAAAATATCACGTTTCTGACTGACTAATAATGATAATAATGACTGACTAGTCAGCTGCTGGATCACGACGCTCGCAACACGACGGTCATGGGTTTGAGTCCCAGAGAACAACACACTAAACATACAGTGAAGCTGGAAGTCACTTACACAAACATAAATAAGTGCAAGGATAAATAATAAAATAAACAAATGTCTGAAATGACTCCTCGACGTCTCATGAATCTCTGAGTGTGTGTGTGTGTGCGTGAGAAATGTTCCAGTGTCTCTTCTGAATTCCCCTCCTCTGCTGCAGACCACCCACCTGATATCAACACACACACACATACATACATATCAGATCTGGAGTGTGTGTGCTTCGGGTATCCAAATCAGCATAACTGTCTGTGCATCTGTTAAAAGTGCAATAATACCACAGGTCTGGATCCACCCAAACCAGACAATGACTGTGTGTGTGTGTGAGAGAGAGAGAGAGAGAGAGAGAGAGAGAGAGAGTGTGTGTGTGTGTGTGTGTGTGTGTGTTAGAGAGAGAGAGAGAGAGAGAGAGTGTGTTTGTGTGGGTGTGTGTGAGTGTGTGTGTGTGTGTGTGTGTGTGTGTGTGTGTGTGTGTGTGTGTGTGTGTGTGTCTGTGTGTGTGTGAGTGAGTGTGTCAGTGTGCGTTTGTGTGTGTGTGAGTGAGTGTGTTTGTGTGCGTTTGTGCGTGTGTGTGAGGGAGTGTGTCTGTGTGCGTTTGTGTGTCTGTGTGCATGTGAGTGAGTGTGTCTGTGTGCGTTTGTGTGTGAGTGAGTGAGTGTGTGAGTGTGCGTTTGTGTGTGAGTGTGTGTCTGTGTGCGTTTGTGTGTGTGTGG
>JADLZM010003318.1:1062211-1089087 GCA_018148995.1 Sinocyclocheilus maitianheensis
GAGAGAGAGTGAGAGAGAGAGAGAGAGAGAGTGTGTGTGTGTGGAGGAGGATACACTGACTGGGATGGAGAGGCAGACAGAACACAATCCTAAAAACACAAGCAGAAAAAAAACAGACAGTATTCTCTCTGAAATAAGCAAATACCCAGAAATCGTCTGCGGTCAATAAAGCAAACGAACACACAGATGGCATCATCAGACTCATCTGGACTCAAACACTGTAAACCAGCCATTCCCAAACTTTACGTGACGTTACCCTGAGATCTTATGTCAATATTTCAATAATTTAACAACATATTTGCATGCTCACAGTTCTCAGATTTGCTTAATAGACATCACATGACATGCAGGTAAACAAATAAAACTGTTATTTTGATCTTTTTTATTTTAACATTTTAATATATAGTGCTGCAATACTTGGCCAAAATATTATACTGCAATTATTTTGTCATGTTTGGTGATTTTGCAATGTGATTACGTCTCAAATTGCTGCTGCTGAAACCTCATTCAGGGTCTTTATTATTGCTATTATTATTATTATTACTTTTATCATCAACTATAAAAATGAACAAATAAATATTACTGCTGTAAATTACAGTTGTACTGTAAAATAAAACACTATAATAAAAAAAAAGATGTAATATTATAAAAAAAAAAAAAATTATTTTACACTCCAAGTTACCAATAGCATTCATTTTCAATCATTCAATCCTCAAGCTTTTATTTCTGAACCTTCATTTGAGAAACCTTGTAAACGACTGTCCTTCATTAATGCCTGTGAATACAGAGACTGTAACTCTAGCACATCAGTACTGTGTATTTCATCTCATTTTATTTCTAAACCCTCAGTGTTTCTGTTCTTAGATGCTCAAAGACTTAATTTGAGGATTTCCAATCTCCACCCAAATCAAAACAAAGTTAACAAGCGTTTCCTAAAGGAAACAGAAGAGATGAAAACATCTCAGAATCAGTCTAGATCATTTAAACACAAAAACACAGCAAAACTCACAGAGACGAGAGCAAATCACCATTCAGTGTGCAAATGAATACAAGAAAAAACACCAATCAGAACTCGCCTATCATCACTGATGGTTTGATTCTGAATGCTGAACATCTCATAAAATATGAACCACACACACACCAGAAACCCCTGCAGCGTGTGTGAACATGTATGTGTTTGTTTATAACATGTAGCATTGAGATTCCAAAGAGGACTGCAATGGAAACACACACACACACACACACACAGTTCTTACACAACCTACAATGTGTGTTTCTAGCAGATTAAATCAGACACACACACACACACACACGTGTGTTTACTTAGTTATCTAAGTGGAGAGACTTACTAACCCACACACTAACCCTAAAAGAAAACTTACTGCATTTCTTCAGTTAAAAAAAACAACTTTATATTAGAAGGTTTTTGAGGTTTTGCTGACTTCTGGGTACAAGTTTGTCCAAAAAAATATAGTGCACTCACATACACACTAAGCACTTTGACACAGAAAAACTGCAGAAAGAGAAGAAAAGCATGTCAGGCAGGAAAGAAATTCCTCATCACACACACACACACACACACACACACATGACATCATACTGGAACACACATGAACACAATACAAGCACACACATACCAGCATAACATTAACACAGTACAGAAACACACTCATTCATTGGGAAATTAGTAAATCAGCCTCTGTGTGTGTGTGTGTGTGTGTGTTTTTTTTTGTGAGAGAGACACACAAAGCCATCCATTGAGGAAGGTAAAACTGCTGCTACACAAAGAACGTGAAGAGAGACACAAATTCATGGTCTCCTGCTCATTCTCTAACTCTGTATATTGTTGGGAGGGTCTGTCTTGGCATTCCTTAGTCTTGCAGCAAAACACACACACACACACACACACACACACACACACAGAGCACAGCACATGTGTGTCTAATGTAACGTGTGTGTCTTCCAGTAATACTAACATCATGTGAACGTTGCAGAAAACCTTCAATTGGCCAAACACACACACACACACACACACGCACACAAACAAACACACAAAACATGCACAAATAAATAACACACTAAAAACACACACACACACACACACACTTAAAACATACACATTTAAAAAACACACTCTTTTTAAAAAAATGCTCAAAACATATGCAAACACTTAAAACACTTATAACACATACTTAATACACTTAAAGAAACACTTAATAACACACACACACTTAAAACAGACTGAAAAAACTGACTGAAAACAGACTTAAAACACACACACAAACACTTAAAAACAGACTCTTATAACACACTCACTGAAAAAACACTTACACACAGATGTAAAAAAAAAACACACTTAGTACACACACAAGCACTCTATCACACTTGAGACAACCCGACACATTTTAAACAACAATGACAGAAAATACTGCAACAACTCACCCAGCTGATTGGCACGAGGTTGAAAGTTCAAAGGTCAGCCCTCAACCTGCCTGTGTGTGTGTGTGTGTGTGTGTGTGTGTGTGATGTATAAGCTCAGTGCAGAGCCACACAAACACACACTGATGTGAATCACGGCCTACCGAACGACAGAATGAGAGAATAAGTAACGAATCAGAGCAGAGAGGAGCGGAGTGGGCGGAGCCTATAGCTGAGTGGGCGGGGTCAGATACATCACTGCACTGGGGGCGGTGCTTAGGCACAGTCTGATCAACAAACCTGTCTCTCTCTCCTTCAGTCTGATTCCTGTGATGCAGGAATGATTCAAAACAAAGGAAAGAGATTCAGGTTTCTTTCAAGAACAAGATTACAATAATATCAATACATCATATTTTAAAGGGAGGAGAAAACTTTTTTTGATCAAATCATTCTGATACTGTATTGGTCGCAGGTTGATGTCTAATACACAATCTGATTCCTACAGATAAACCAGTGATGCAGAACTATGGGAAAGGGTCAAAGATCACTCATGGTGGCCAGTATGATGCATCATAATGCTGTTAAAGATCACATGTCAGAGGATTCATTCCGCTGCATCTGTCTGTCTGTCATCACCCATCTCTCTCATCCATCTCTCTCTCTCTCTCTCTATGTGAGTGAATGGACTCTTTGTCTGTCCATTTCTTCTCTTCCCACTGAAACAGCACAGAGGAATCCTGGGAGCTCATGAGTGTGTGTGTGTGTGTCTCACACATCAGTGTTCATCTCAGACACAATGCTGATGATACTAGATAAAGTCCCACACTAACCGTAAATCCCACATTAACTGGTTGATATCAGTACATCAAACACTCATACATATCACAAATTCCCCTATGTCACTCACTCACTCACTCACTCACACTCACACACTCTCTCACTCTCTCACTCTCTCACACTCACACACTCACACACTCACACACTCACACACTCTCACTCTCTCACTCTCTCACACTCTCACACTCTCACACTCTCACACTCTCACACTCACTCACTCACTCACTCACTCACACACTCACACACTCACACACTCACACACTCACACACTCACACACTTACACACACACTCACACACACACTCACTCACACACTCACTCACACACTCACACTCACATGCCACAACAAACAAACTCACAGAACAATAAATAAGATCTAAGTAAAAGATCACAGCCTGAAAACTCTCCACATTACTAACAAATCATCCAAACTCAAATGACTGGCCTCATCAACTAATGCTGATATTTATAGTTCACATTATGACAATGCACCTAATTAATATTCAGTTATGTAAAGCATGAAGAGATTTCTATGTGGATTGTGGACGGAGCTACACTTTACACACAACTGGATTCTGAAAATGGAAACTGAATGGAATTTAAACATGCAACATTCTAAAGTAGCACTGCATACCATTTCACAAAGTATTTTTAAATTATAATAATCAATGCATCAATTTATATAGTGCTGTACTGGATAGCAGTGAGTGGGACCTCCTCATTAGTATGCATCGTGCAATAAGTAGTAAGCAACTACTTCATTTTGAACACATCCATTGCTCATCATGTCTCATAGTCACACAGTACAGAGCGCTTTTATCTTCTGATGTTTATCGCGTCATAGCTGGAGCAGAAACACTTTTAGACAGGACTGATGCCAAATGTAATTTTTTTATGAATGAAAAAGGTGTTGTGAACAGGTGTCTGGACTGAAAATATGCAATGCTGAAAATGTCTTCTTTACAAAATAATAAATGGTGACAAAACTCTGGAAAACACATGTTGTGAAAATAAGACACGGGAGCTTAAGGCAAGACAAAAAACATAAAAAAGTAACAGATGTCATCATACTTCTCTAGCTCATTTAGAGAGATGTTATGTTTAAGTATGCATGTTGAATAAAGCCAGTTTTCCAATTTTGGATTTCTCTTCTAATCACTACTCTTTTTATCAAACAAATTATTGAAAATAAATACATTTTTGCCATGGTTTCAGGAATAAAAGGTTGTATAAATCAGTGCTGCTAAAGTGCAGAAACAAACTCTTAGGCTGATGATACTGGAATTGAAATCTACAGACACAAATAGAAAAAGTGCAATGAAAAGAACACTTAAAAGTGTATTTTTGATGTTTTCTTTCCACTAGACCAAAATCCCAAAATTGACCAATGCATGAAAAAGCAATGGCTTTGCCAGTAGTGTCTCGCTTTAAAACAGAACAAACCCACTGAATGGACTGTAATTCTGTCCTTCACAGCTTTGATTTAACTCACAAACAATTAAATGTGTCTTATATCTCGACTACAGTCTATATCAAAAGCAGTGTTAAGTCGCTGGGGGATATGTGTAGCAATAGCCAACAATACATTGTATGGGTCACACTTATACATTTCTCTTTTATGCCAAAAATCATTAGGATATTAAGTAAAGATCATGTTCCATGAAGATATTCTGTAAATTTCCTACCATAAATATATCAAAACTTAATTTTTGATTAGTAATATGCATTGCTAAGAACTTCATTTGAACAACTTTGCATGCATGTCCCTTATGGCTGGTTTTGTGCTCCAGGGTCACATACATGCATGTCCCTTATGACTGGTTTTGTGCTCCAGGGTCACATATCATTACACTAGTGGTTTAGTGTGGAGTGATTTGTGTTCACGCTGACTCACGTTATTGAGTTCTCTCTGGTTTCCGAACAGCGGGTGATATCGGCGGTATTTGCCCTCGCGGTATTTTGCCGTGATGAAGCGACGTCGCTCCTCGCTGCTGCTGTTCAGGGTCAAGGCCTCGCTGGGAGGGACGTTTGCCGCCCAAAACTGATTGGCTCGTTCGTTTCCTAGAGCGAGGAACAGCTGGGACATGAGGAGAGGACTGATGAAGACAAGCGCAAGGACGTCAAGAACCAGAGAACACACACATAAACTAAACACACCTGGATGAGATCTTCGCTCCAGACCTTCTTGTCCATTTTGAGACTGCGTACTTTAGATATGCTCGGACCGAGACCGCGATGCTCTCCTGTCACACACAAACACACAGACAGCTGCAGAAATAGGGCTGCACCATTTGGGGGGAAAAAAAATCAAATGGTAATTTTCTGGTAAAAACTACAATTGCAATTTAAATTGTGATAAAAAAACAAAAATAACAAACAAAAAAAATAACGTCGCGGGTCGTGATGGGTCGGCTGTCGCTGGTCGTTATCGGTCGGCTGTCGCGGGTCGTTATCGGTCGGCTGTCGCGGGTCGTGATCGGTCGGCTGTCGCGGGTCGTGATGGGTCGGCTGTCGCGGGTCGTGATCGGTCGGCTGTCGCTGGTCGTGATCGGTCGGCTGTCGCGGGTCGTGATCGGTCGGCTGTCGCGGGTCGTGATGGGTCGGCTGTCGCTGGTCGTTATCGGTTGGCTGTCGCTGGTCGTTATCGGTCGGCTGTCGCTGGTCGTTATCAGTCGGCTGTCGCTGGTCGTGATTGGTCGTTACCTGCACATCGCTTGCAGAAAACCACAGCCAGGTTGATGGCGGCCCACTCAGGTTTGGCAGCGCTGCAGTCGGCACACATCTGATTGGACGGCTCCGCCCAGATCCACTCAGCCACTTCGTAATTGGACAAGGCCTCTGCGATAGAATTGCGCATGGCCTCCACCCACTGATCCTTCAGCTGATCCGTATCCGCTACGAAACTACAGACACAGACCCGTCATTACGCTGCTCTCCAACATCTACACAAACATTCTTAACACTGCAGTATTAACAATGCCAAAAATCATTAGGATATTAAGTAAAGATCATGTTCCATGAAGATATTTAGTAAATGTCCTACCGTAAATATAGCAAAACTTAATGTTTGATTAGTAATATGCATTGCTAAGAACTTCATTTGGACAACTTTAAAGATGATTTTCTCAATATTTAGATTTTTTTGCACCCTCAGATTCCAGATTTTCAAATAGCTGTATCTCGGCCAAATATTGTCCGATCCTAACAAACCATACATCAATAGAAATCTTAGTTATTCAGCTTTCAGAGTATATATTTTTAAAAATTTACCCTTATGACTGGTTTTATGGTCCAGGGTCACATATGCATAATATATATACACAGTACACACACATATATTATGTAAACTAAAACTTTTATTTTGGATGCGATTAATTGCGATTTTTCGTTTAACAGACCTACTTAATTGCAATTAGATTTAATTTTTAAAATAGTTTTAATTTTAGTTTTGTTTGGGGTTTTTTTATTTACACTTTTTCATCTAATACTTATATTTTAGTTTTTTATTCGTTTTTTAGTAGTCTAATTTTGACCGTATGTGAACAGGTTTCACTGGGTTTTGTACTGAAACCCAGCGAGTTAAACGTGCATTTCACACACAGATGACCTTCAGATTCACTGAGCAGCTCAAAGGAGGAAAATATACAAAACAGATGTGAGAGAAGGAGCCAGACAGCACACACACACACTCACTCACTCTCACTCACTCACACACACACTCACTCACTCTCACTCACTCACACACACACTCACTCACTCTCACTCACTCACACACACACTCACTCACTCTCACTCACTCACACACACACTCACTCACTCTCACTCACTCACACACACACTCACTCACTCTCACTCACTCACACACACACTCACTCACTCTCACTCACTCACACACACACTCACTCACTCTCACTCACTCACACACACACTCACTCACTCTCACTCACTCACACACACACTCACTCACTCTCACTCACTCACACACACACTCACTCACTCTCACTCACTCACACACACACTCACTCACTCTCACTCACTCACACACACACTCACTCACTCTCACTCACTCACACACACACTCACTCACTCTCACTCACTCACACACACACTCACTCACTCTCACTCACTCACACACACACTCACTCACTCTCACTCACTCACACACACACTCACTCACTCTCACACTCACTCACACACTCACACTCACACACTCACACACAGTTATTTTAGCTTGCTGGATGACTCACAGTGTCTTGAATGAAATAAATGAAGAGAGCGGAAAAAAAATCAACAGAAACATGAATGAATGCATGACGGATGGACAGAAATCTTGAACAGGATCTGAGCAGTTGAATAAATTTATGTGAATGAACAAATGAATGAATGAGTCATTTGAAAGAACGAACAAGTGAAAGTCTCACCTGAATATGCGGTACGGTGTGGTCAGATCAAACGCTCTCCGATCCACTTCCTTCACATTACCAACATTCATATTGATCGAGGTGATGCCGATTCCCAGACGATAATCCTACACACACACACACACACACACATACACGAAACAAACATCTTTATTTAGCTATGTAAATGGAGACATTTCTATACATTACTATGATTATCATTTTTTACTAGCATCTCTAAACTATAAATGTACACAAACACTCATATACAGTTTTAAATTATGTAATATAACATAGATCAATACAATCAGACAAAAGTAACAGCTCTCATGTTTAACACACACAAACATCAAAGAAAATGCAATTTTATAACAGTCCAGTCATGTCAAGCAACTGAATTCATAATTTAACCCTAATTTATATTATCATTGTTTTGCATGAAAGACAGCATGCATATACATTTTCGCTTCTCAAAAGACGTAAGATGACGTGGCGGCATGAATGCGATCATTTAGCTCAGCCTGAAATTAATCAATGAATCATTTTATCTGCACTTCATGGTAATTGTAGTTAACTAAAATTGAAACTAAAACCATAAAAAACTTGAAATGCAATAATTGCTAAGCCAAGGCAACATTTCTAATTTTCATTTAGTTTAACTTGATGTGCTGAAATAACAAAAACTAAATTAATTTTAAAAAAAGACATAAAAAAAAGTAACAAAAATGGCAAAAACTACTAAATTACTAAAAAAAATCACTAAAATTAAAATGAAAACAGAAAAACAAAACCTAATGCAAAACATGGCTGAAATATAAAGAGTATAGCAATGCTACTAAAAGCCACTGCTTTACTAGTCGTCTAAATGAACTGATTCACTGAAATGAATCTGATTCCTCTGCGCTCCATTAAAGAGCTTTTCCTTTTATTTTGTAAGTGTGACCTGCCGATATCTATTTTTGCCATTTTCGATTTTCTTTCTAAAAACTATAATTGACAGCATATACAATCAAAAATCTACACTTTTTTTTTAAAATGCAATTTTTTTTTTCACATAATAAAAAAATGATTAAACATTACAAAGGTGCCGAGGTGCCATAAATGCGTTTACACTGCAAACTTTCAAATGCATAGAGAATTTTCTACGATTAATGTTTTAAATATTGTTTAAACATACAAATAAGAAATGTTGGGGGAAATGCAATGATAGTTTTAAATATGAAACCAAACCAGTAGGTGGCGTTAAATGACCGTTTGAATGAGTGAGTCATTTAGTCCTTCATTCAACAGATTCGTTCAAACGGCCGATTCATTCAGAAACGAGGAACGTGACTTCTGTCTGTACGAATGGGTTACTGACTCATTGACTCACTTGACAGGGTTTCTGCAGGATTTTTAAGACCTTTTTTAAGACCCGCACAAATAAAATGAATACCATATGAGCGGGGCAATGTCTAGAGTACCATATTAAACTGTAAAATTACTTTAAAAAGCATAATTTACAGCTCAGATACAAGTTTTCACAAAAACAAAAAGTTTTATAAATGATAAACTTTACATTTCAGCCTTTAAACCATTTTTAAGAAAATGGACGAGTCAAAAGTATTAATTATTACATTAATTTAAACAATTATTATGAATAAATTGCTATATAAATTAAATAACATAAATTAGGGGTGTGCGATGCTGACAAAAAATGATATCTCGATATTATCTGGGATTTTATCGATAACGATAATTAGACGATATTTTGCTGAGTGTGTTATTGTGCTGATATCTTAAGAAGTACCGTGGACAGCTGACTCCTGAATTTTTTTTTATATTCTTCATATTCTGTGGTCAGTTCACAGCAGTGATAGAAATTAATCGTTTTATGGGCATTTTTACATTTAAGCCATTTTTTCTAAAAGTGTGCATCATCTTTTGAGTCAAATTCTTGCATTTGGGCTGTTACCGAGCAAGTGAAATCAGTATCAACTAAATGTATCTTTGCAATGCAGAGGAAACACAGAAGCTGCATTAGAAGAGGCATTTACTTTCAAATGCATAGAGAATTTTCTACGATTAATGTTTTAAATATTGTTTAAACATACAAATAAGAAATGTTGGGGGAAATGCAATGATAGTTTTAAATATGAAACCAAACCAGTAGGTGGCGTTAAATGACCGTTTGAATGAGTGAGTCATTTAGTCCTTCATTCAACAGATTCGTTCAAACGGCCGATTCATTCAGAAACGAGGAACGTGACTTCTGTCTGTACGAATGGGTTACTGACTCATTGACTCACTTGACAGGGTTTCTGCAGGATTTTTAAGACCTTTTTTAAGACCCGCACAAATAAAATGAATACCATATGAGCGGGGCAATGTCTAGAGTACCATATTAAACTGTAAAATTACTTTAAAAAGCATAATTTACAGCTCAGATACAAGTTTTCACAAAAACAAAAAGTTTTATAAATGATAAACTTTACATTTCAGCCTTTAAACCATTTTTAAGAAAATGGACGAGTCAAAAGTATTAATTATTACATTAATTTAAACAATTATTATGAATAAATTGCTATATAAATTAAATAACATAAATTAGGGGTGTGCGATGCTGACAAAAAATGATATCTCGATATTATCTGGGATTTTATCGATAACGATAATTAGACGATATTTTGCTGAGTGTGTTATTGTGCTGATATCTTAAGAAGTACCGTGGACAGCTGACTCCTGAATTTTTTTTTATATTCTTCATATTCTGTGGTCAGTTCACAGCAGTGATAGAAATTAATCGTTTTATGGGCATTTTTACATTTAAGCCATTTTTTCTAAAAGTGTGCATCATCTTTTGAGTCAAATTCTTGCATTTGGGCTGTTACCGAGCAAGTGAAATCAGTATCAACTAAATGTATCTTTGCAATGCAGAGGAAACACAGAAGCTGCATTAGAAGAGGCATTTAGATGTGTTTACACACTGTTTAATGCAGCTCTGAGGGACATGCAATACTTTAACCTGCCGTTACAAATGCATTAATAATGTTTTGATATTTTAAACATAAAACATTGAAAACTGATGTTTGAAATCATTTAAAAAAATGAAAAGATACTTTAAATGTGAAATTAAAACCACCAGTAGGTGGCAGCAAGTCACTGTTAATAAGTGAGGCATTGCGTTTGAACCGAATCATTTAAACGCTTGATTCATTCAGGAACGAAACACCGTCATGTTGCTCAGAGACACAAAACAGCGCTGTGGCTGTGTTTGGAATGATTTTTGATTTTTGGAGAAAAAAACGGCACACTTCGTGTGATATTAACTATATGAAATTATATCAATGTCTAGAGTACCATATTAAACTGTAAAATTACTTTAAAAAGCATAATTTACAGCTCAGATACAAGTTTTCACAAAAACAAAAAGTTTTATAAATGATAAACTTTACATTTCAGCCTTTAAACCATTTTTAAGAAAATGGACGAGTCAAAAGTATTAATTATTACATTAATTTAAACAATTATTATGAATAAATTGCTATATAAATTAAATAACATAAATTAGGGGTGTGCGATGCTGACAAAAAATGATATCTCGATATTATCTGGGATTTTATCGATAACGATAATTAGACGATATTTTGCTGAGTGTGTTATTGTGCTGATATCTTAAGAAGTACCGTGGACAGCTGACTCCTGAATTTTTTTTTATATTCTTCATATTCTGTGGTCAGTTCACAGCAGTGATAGAAATTAATCGTTTTATGGGCATTTTTACATTTAAGCCATTTTTTCTAAAAGTGTGCATCATCTTTTGAGTCAAATTCTTGCATTTGGGCTGTTACCGAGCAAGTGAAATCAGTATCAACTAAATGTATCTTTGCAATGCAGAGGAAACACAGAAGCTGCATTAGAAGAGGCATTTAGATGTGTTTACACACTGTTTAATGCAGCTCTGAGGGACATGCAATACTTTAACCTGCCGTTACAAATGCATTAATAATGTTTTGATATTTTAAACATAAAACATTGAAAACTGATGTTTGAAATCATTTAAAAAAATGAAAAGATACTTTAAATGTGAAATTAAAACCACCAGTAGGTGGCAGCAAGTCACTGTTAATAAGTGAGGCATTGCGTTTGAACCGAATCATTTAAACGCTTGATTCATTCAGGAACGAAACACCGTCATGTTGCTCAGAGACACAAAACAGCGCTGTGGCTGTGTTTGGAATGATTTTTGATTTTTGGAGAAAAAAACGGCACACTTCGTGTGATATTAACTATATGAAATTATATAATTATATACATTTTCTGCCCCCATATCTTGAATTATGAGATCATTCTAAATGCATTTTAATAGACTGATTCATGCAGTGAAAGAACGCACTCTAAATGCGCACGCGCACTAGTTTAACCCATGTTAACTTACTAGACTTCATCATGTAATGTATGCATGCACTCTGCAGGTGTGTTTTAATTGCTTTTCGCAATATACTCGATAATGTCAAATCGCACATCGTTAAAACTACAATTACGATATTATCGCCGACCATACATATCGCGCACCCTACTCTGTTTAGATTTTTATAATGCATTGTCTTCTTATCGATCCACCAGTTCACATTTAACGCTCTGCGTGTTCGCAGGGTAAAAACATGGGTCGATTTTAGCGTGCAGCGCTCGTGTTTATTCAATTAAATCATAGCCTTTTGAGGTTTAATCATCACATTCAGCCATATCGCCATTCTGGTCTTTCCGTCCCCAAATTTAAGACCTCTTAAAATCCTAATTAAGACTTTCTTGTACAATTTAAGACTTTTTAAAGGCCTTCGATTTGATACAACTAAAATTAAGGCTTTTTAAGACCCTGCGGAAACCCTGCTTGATTCGTTCAAAAACGTGGATTCATTCAGTAACGAAACACCGCTGTGTTGCTCGCAGACACAAAACAGCTCTGCTGTGGAACTACTTTCATCAGCGAAATTGAGCAAACACAGTCAATATTGTGTCTAAAATGTAAGTCACTTAATTCTAACTTCTTGTTTATTGAACTACTATTGTATAAAATCACATTGCAATCGTGTTGACACACTTTGGTTGTGCAATGTTGAGTACCTAAATCATACATGGGTCAATATCACCATAGAGTGCCTTTCAACCCTCACAATACTCACACATTTTGGTCTTAATTTCCCATTCGTTTTATGTCATAAATAGTAGACACTTAAGTACTGTAAAAACATATTAGCTGAGCTCCCACACATTTTTTTTTTGAAAATTATGGGCCATTATTCAAAGCATAAACCATAAGACATGTCCACCCTGTCAAGGACACATATATTACTGTTAAATATGTTTTCATTGCAATATTAAGATGCAAATGATATTTTCTGAAAGGTATGATGTCCCTTTCCAAAAACAGGGCTATTTGTTTGCTTTCAAATTATAAATACATAAAAGATTTTATGTAAACCATGTGTTTTTTGTTTGCATGTTATTGCCCCCACACCTAGCTATTGAACACACTGGATTATACAGATATTATTTAATTATTATTTAAAAATGCCCATCCCTTCTATCCAATAAAAGCATTCTGAAGTCGAGTGAGCTGCTGTTAATGCTACTGAAGTCTGTATTAAAGTCAGTAGTGTGACTAGTGTTAGTTTTATTTCTGAAGACAGACAGATTGAGGGTTTACCTCTGTGTTTTTGTAGAGGAAGACTTTATCCACACACACCACTGTGTAGAGTTTAGAGCGCAGGCCGCGCAGCTCCAGGTAACCCTTCATCTCGTAGCTCACGCAGGGGTTAAAGGTCATGTCCAGACTGGTGCTTGCGTGAGACGCTCCGACACAGCTCTTCAACACCGTCACCCACTCGCTCCGCTCCACTGACACACACACACACACACACACACACACACACACACAGTGAACACACACAGTGAACACACACACACACACAGTGAACACACACACACAGATACACACACACACACACACACACACACACACACCCACACCCCCACACAACACACACACACACACACACACACACACACAGAGATACATGCACAGACACAGATACATGCGCACACACACACAGATACACACACACACACACACACAGAGGAGAGAGTGTGTGTGTCTGTGTGTGTTTGTGAAAGAGAGTGTGTGTGTCTGTGTGTGAAAGAGAGTGTGTGTATGTGTGTGTGTGCGTGTGCGTGTATCTGTGTATCTGAGTGTGTGTGTGTGTGTGTGTATCTCTGTGTGTGTGTGTGTGTGTCTCTCTGTGTGTGTGTGTGTGTGTCTCTCTGTGTGTGTGTGTGTGTGTCTCTCTGTGTGTGTGTGTGTGTGTCTCTCTGTGTGTGTGTGTGTGTGTCTCTCTGTGTGTGTGTGTGTGTGTGTAACTGTGTGTTTTGTGCATGTCGGTGTGTATTTGTGTTGTGAGGTCAGTTGTTCACATTAGCTTTAGTTTCGTCATTTCACTGAGCATACAGCGTGAAAGTGGCTGTTTTTACACACACCATCATCCTAGCATGTATGATATATGTGTCCCGTGGTGGCAAAATGAGTGTGAATTTAATACATTTTGAGCTACACGCAACAAAAAGTGAAAAATGACGATTTTAGTTGAATGTGAGGTTTTCACAAAAATGAGTTCATCAAGCCCTCGTCTAGCGATCCTAATGCTCCAAACAGTAATTAAACATCTAAAAGTATCTTTATTTGTACGTTTTCTGAGAGGAGTATCTTTTCTCCGCTCGCTTCTCGCTCTGACTATCACCCGATAAATATACACATCTGCACAGCATTACAGTATTTAAGTATTCGTGCAAACATAATCTGTTAGGTCTTAAGTGAACGTTTGGGCAACTGTTGGGGAAAAACATCTGATGTGTAACATTATATTAGATCCGTGTATTACAGTAGGTATTAATATATCGTCCGTCAGTCGCATTAATGTTAATCTAACAATAAAAGAAAAGAGAGAATCACTCGCGGTTCTCGATTGAACTGCTTTTGTAGTTTCCACTAAAGGGATTTTTACATTTGATTATTAGTTTTTCTTACTTGAATGCTTTTGTTAAATGAAAAAAGTAATGCATTATATGATTCTTTCTTATGTTTGTTCTACTGTTTCTTTTGTTGTTGTTGCATCTGTTCTTATTTATAATAACACAGTCATTTTTTGTCCGATTCCAACAAATCATACATCATTTTGAAGGTCTTTTAATTGAGAATATGAAAATAAAAATTGTTTATTGTTTACTGTTACTGCACGGTTTCTCAAACTGGGGTTTTGTGAGTTGATGAAAAGCTAACAAGTCATTAAATCATGAAAAAATGTATCATGAATAAATATTGTTATTAAAATTAATTATCATAACAATAAATTAAAATAATAACAATCAGAATAAACACTTAAATATTGTAACTATTATTATTATTAGAAAAAAATACATGTTTTTGTTTATTCTTCACCGGAAAGACATAGTTTGTAATAATTACAATAATGATAAATTAATAATTTTATAATAACAATTTAAAATAAAAACAATCAAAATAAACACTTACTTAAATATTCAATGTTATTAATATTATTATTTATACCTCGACTTTATCTTAGGCCAAATAATTTTAAGTAATTAATTATTTTAATTAATTAAAAAAATAAATAAAAAATACAATTAATTAATTATAATAGTAATTAAAAATAAAAACAATCAAAATAACACTTATTTAAACATTAAATGTTATTAGTATTATTATATTACATTATTCTTTATAAAATGAAAAATGTAATATTTTTATTTGTTTATTCTTCCCCAGAAAGACAAAGTTCTGTTTGTGAGTTTGTAACCGTGTTGTGTGCATGTTGGTGTGTATTTGTATTGTTGTTTTATAAAATATAATAAATAAAATATAATTTTATAAAATAATTTTATAATAATAATAATAATAATATAATTAAAATATTAATATTATAATATGATAATTAAAATAAAGAAAGATTAAATATTTTATTTGTTTATTCTTCCCCAGAAGAAGACAGTTCTGTGTGTGTGTGTGTGTGTGTGTGTGTGTGTGTGAAAGAGTGTGTGTGTGTGTGTGTGTGTGTGTGTGTGTGTGTGTGAGAGAGAGTGTGTGTATGTGTGTGTGTGTGTGTATGAGTGAGTGAGTGAGTGTGTGTGTGTGTGTGTGTGTAACTGTGTGTTTTGTGCATGTCGGTGTGTATTTGTGTTGTGAGGTCAGTTGTTCACATTAGCTTTAGTTTCACCAGACCACAAAACCTCACTGATCATCAGTGTGTATCTCATTCGCAAACACACACACACACACACACACACACACACACACACACACACAGTCTGTACACTCACAGTCGCTCTCGGCTCGGAACAGGAAAGTGCGATTGTGCGTCACCACTTCAAACTTCTGCTCTCCCACGTTGACCACGCCGGTGATGGACACTGTAGGTATGATCCTCTTCGAGTAGACGTCCTGCATACACACACACACACAGGCGTTTAATCGTCCCATCAGCAGCGGATGTTAAAGGACACGTGCGGTAAGACGCATTCGTTCAACACTGAAGAACAGCAGGTCTTTTCACATGCCACAAAGAGTTTGCTCTGACTATCACCCGATAAATATACACATCTGCACAGCATTACAGTATTTAAGTATTCGTGCAAACATAATCTGTTAGGTCTTAAGTGAACGTTTGGGCAACTGTTGGGGAAAAACATCTGATGTGTAACATTATATTAGATCCGTGTATTACAGTAGGTATTAATATATCGTCCGTCAGTCGCATTAATGTTAATCTAACAATAAAAGAAAAGAGAGAATCACTCGCGGTTCTCGATTGAACTGCTTTTGTAGTTTCCACTAAAGGGATTTTTACATTTGATTATTAGTTTTTCTTACTTGAATGCTTTTGTTAAATGAAAAAAGTAATGCATTATATGATTCTTTCTTATGTTTGTTCTACTGTTTCTTTTGTTGTTGTTGCATCTGTTCTTATTTATAATAACACAGTCATTTTTTGTCCGATTCCAACAAATCATACATCATTTTGAAGGTCTTTTAATTGAGAATATGAAAATAAAAATTGTTTATTGTTTACTGTTACTGCACGGTTTCTCAAACTGGGGTTTTGTGAGTTGATGAAAAGCTAACAAGTCATTAAATCATGAAAAAATGTATCATGAATAAATATTGTTATTAAAATTAATTATCATAACAATAAATTAAAATAATAACAATCAGAATAAACACTTAAATATTGTAACTATTATTATTATTAGAAAAAAATACATGTTTTTGTTTATTCTTCACCGGAAAGACATAGTTTGTAATAATTACAATAATGATAAATTAATAATTTTATAATAACAATTTAAAATAAAAACAATCAAAATAAACACTTACTTAAATATTCAATGTTATTAATATTATTATTTATACCTCGACTTTATCTTAGGCCAAATAATTTTAAGTAATTAATTATTTTAATTAATTAAAAAAATAAATAAAAAATACAATTAATTAATTATAATAGTAATTAAAAATAAAAACAATCAAAATAACACTTATTTAAACATTAAATGTTATTAGTATTATTATATTACATTATTCTTTATAAAATGAAAAATGTAATATTTTTATTTGTTTATTCTTCCCCAGAAAGACAAAGTTCTGTTTGTGAGTTTGTAACCGTGTTGTGTGCATGTTGGTGTGTATTTGTATTGTTGTTTTATAAAATATAATAAATAAAATATAATTTTATAAAATAATTTTATAATAATAATAATAATAATGCTTTAGCTTCAGCAGATGTTAATCTCCATCAATAGAATCTGTAGAATCATGTCTACTACCACAATAAGTCAAATCGAGTTCATTTCTATAGTGCTTTATGCAATAAAGATCACTTTGCACTTGTAAACGGCGTTGCAAAATTGTTGAGTCAGGATTAAATTAATTCGGCTCTAATTATTACTTCTATTTTAACTATAAAGCAACTCTACAGAAAATAATAGTGAAGTTTAGTTTAGTTATTTTGTGACCTCACTGCAAAACCAATATAGTTAACTGAAAAGTAATTGTCTTCAAGCTCCCAAATAACTACCGGTACAAAATGGTAGAAATGTTCGATCACTTAGATCATTTATGCAAGTATAAAAGCGTGTTATTTCAGCTGTAAAGTGTCTAAAATATGATCTGTGTGTGTGTGATTTTGTGTTTATGTAAAAAGGTGTAATTTTCAGAAATAATTTGAAACGGTGCATTTGAATGTTTATTTCCATGTTTTTGTGCCTTATCAGAGTTTCTCAAATGGGTTTGTGCATTGATAAATGCTAATAAATTTAATAACAAAAAATGTAAAATAATTTTTAAAATGTAAAAATAATTATATTAATACGAATAAAAAACTAAAAATAATTTTAAAAATAGTAAAAAGGATGAAATATTCATATCATGTGATCATTAACTGACTTAAGAGAGTTGTGCACATGCAAAAATTACTAAAAATATTTTAATAAATACTTTAATTAAAAATGAGTCCATCAAGAGGAAAAGCTCACAGATAAACATAGAAACTGCAGTTTCCTCATTTCAAATTTCTCCTGATGTTAGACTAATTTATAATAGATTTTTTGAGCTTATCCGACAAATAATTTCTACATTTAAAAACTTCTATTTGGCGTGGATGTCTCACAGCTTTTTTGCTGGTCTGATTTAAATAAATATTTTAATAATATAATATACAAATATTTTAGATCATTAATGGGTTTAGCGGACAGAAACTGCTGTTCTGAATCTGACATGCACCATGAAATCACGTGGAAGTCCAAATCAAACTCAATACTTAGAAATAAATCAGACAGAATTGTCTATTAGTCTCACATTAGTTATATTGTTGAAACTAAATCACACAAGCGAAAGAAAACGGATTTTCACTCAGGAGCTGCTGGTAAATTTGACAATTAATTCTAAATAAATGGTATGAAACATTAAATACATTTTTTAAAAATTGACGTAGAAATACTTCAAAATGTGTAGATTGCACATGCAGCTTTGCTTTAAGGCAGCAATCTCTTGAAAATATGAAATGGTTGGGAATTCTGATTCAGTTTAGGGAATCAGTTCATTCAAAGGAGTCATTTAAAAGAACCAGTTCAAAAATTAAATCCTGAAATGTGACCCTGGAGCACAAAAGCAGTCATATATTTGTAGCAATAGCAAACCCATTGTACGGGTCAAAATTCTCCATTTATATTTTATGCCAAAAATCATTAGGATATTAAGTAAAGATCATGTTCCATAAAGATATTTTGTACATTTCCTACCGTAAATATATCAAAACTTAATGTTTGATTAGTAATATGCATTGCTAAGAACTTCATTTGAACAACTTTAAAGATGATTTTCTCAATATTTAGATTTTTTTGCACCCTCAGATTCCAGATTTTCTAATAGTTGTATCTCTGCCAAACCTAACAAACCATACATCAATGGAAAGCTTATTTATTCAGCTTTCAGATGATGCATACATCTCAATTTCTTAAAAATGGCCCTTATGACTGGTTTTGTGCTCCAGGGTCACAAATGTTCAAAAGTCAGTGTGAAATCAAAACACACACGCACCCCTGAGGAGGATTCTTGTCCAGCCAGCCCACTTTAATCACGGGGACGCTGGTGGAGGCGGGGTCTTCCCGAGGGGGCGGAGCACTGACGTGGCCTGTGATCGGCAGGTAGATGCTGCTCTGAGAGCCGGAGATCGAACCCAAATCTTCGATCCATGAACTCCGTCTGAGAGAGCGAGAGAGAGATGAGATCAGCACAAGAGGGAAGTGTTACATCACATTGCAACACGACATGAATTTCTCATATTGCCCAATCAACATCAACAAACTAAATTTAACTGTACAATGACAAATCAGGAACATACACATTGGCAAAATCGCTAACAGCAGGAAAATAAAAGCAACTCACTTCAGGGACACAGATTCGTAAGAGATGGCGTCATCGTCTAGTAGCTCGTCGTCGCTGCACAGGCTGCTGTAACGGGGTTTCGTTACCTTGGGAACCATCAAGGACATCTATTGGAGGAAGCAGCTGTCAATCATACAGCGTCTGTCGCTATTGGACAATTCTGGGAATAAAACAACGCACCTTGCTGGCCATGTCTATGAGTTTAGCGTCTCTGCTGAGCTTGCGCTCGTCATATTCATCTGAACTTTCATCTGAATCCAACTCTACACAGAAGAGAACAGAATGAGGGAAACGGGAAGAGATACAGAGATGCAGATACATTTCAATGCACACACACACACACACACACACTAACACTCACTCACACACACTCTCACACAAACTCACACACACACACACATACACAAACTCACACACACACACTCTCACACAAACTCACACACACTTCACACTCACATACACACACACTCTCACACACACTAAAACTCACTCACTCTCACACACACTAAAACTCACTCACTCATTCTCTCACACACACACACACACACACACACTAACACTACACAGGCATGCAAACACTCACACGTGTACTCACACACACACACACACACACTCATACATGCATACTCACACACACACATACATGCATACTCACACAAACTCACACACACGCACACACACGCGTGCACACACACACACACACACACTCTCACACACACTAACTCACTCACTCTCACACACACACACACACACAGCTTTACATGTGATACAGATTTGCCATCAGGTCAGTGTTGCCGTCAACGGGCAACCAGGTGAGACACAGGGCCCACGACTGATCTAAAGGATCCAGATAGGAATTTGTTAACCACTCAATGGGAAAGTGCCCAAGCACCATTGCTCAAAAAAAGTTGCCTGGCAAAATTGCTCAAAATGTTGTATCATCAGTCTAAGTGCTACTAGAGATCATTAAAATCTGGTCTGACGAGATCTGCGGCTCCAGCTGCGGCGGTTCACACAGAGAAACTCAACAAAAGAAGATGACACCAAGAACAATGATAAAATCCTGAGGAATGTAATTCTGGTTCCGATTCCACTTAATCATTCCGGTTCCTCAATGACTCCACCAAGACTTTAGAGGAAGAAACGAAGGTTTAGAAAACAATTACACGGCCGTTTCTAGGGTGTTCTGGGTGTTTCGAGGCAGTACACTGACCCAAGCCAACAGAACCCATCTTTGTCACTGTGCCTCTTAAACTCATACGAGGTGTTTAAGACAGACTGAGAGCGACCGCAGCGGTGAACAAACCACAAACAGCATTAATGCATGAGAACTGTGCAGTGGTGGATGACGTAAAAGCCTCACTTGAGTAAAAGTAAAGCTATCTCACCAGAAAATGACTTTGGCTGAAGTTGAAGTCACCGTTTAGAATATTACTTGAGTACAAGTTTTAAAGTATGTGATATTTATTATACTTAAGTATGAAAAGTATTTTTGCAATATTAAATGTACTTTAAAGACACTTTGCACTTGGAATAGAATTTTCTTTAACTAGAGGGTTAATAAAGAAAACATTACTTGAGTCATGTTGTAATTACATTTTCAAGTTGACTAGTTAAAAATCATTTTTTTTAAATCGAGAATCGGTCAAACATTCTGAAAGTCATGACACATTTTCTTACGCACAGTGTTGGGGAAAGTTACTTTTAAAAGTAATGCATTACAATATTGCGTTACTCCATAAAAAAAAGTAACTGATTGTGTTACTTAGTTACTTTTTATGGAAAGTAATGCATTATGTTATTTTGCTTTACTTTTTGTCACCTGGGCTGGGCTTGCTTATTTATTTTTAATAACAGAAAAACCAAAAGTTATATTTTTGGCTACTGTAAAGGTCCTTTCACACCAAGAGTGAAATTAATAAGCCTCAGGCACTTACTCCCAATTTCTCTCAACACGGCGACAAAAAAAGGTGTCAGTAAATCAATAGGAAAACACAGTAACTTGCGTTACTAATTTGAAAAAGTAACTCAGATATTTTCTTGTTCATTTAAAAGTAATGCGCTACTTTGCTAGTAGGGATGCACCGAATGCTCGGCAACCAAAATAAATGTTCGGCTGAATAAGCAAAAAGACAGAATAAATTGTACCGAAACAATGATGTGACACGATCAAATAGAGGCACGCATTAATGCAGCAAACATGTTGGCAGTGTGAAAGTATTTAAAAGTGTCCAAAAAAAGACGCAGAAATCATTAAAGCACCGACAGCGAGAGACTGTTTAGTGCTGCTTCACATGTCTCTGATGAGCAGAGGAAGGGGTGGTTGTTTCTGGTTACTGTATGATGATTGAAATCGCGAAATAGCCTTAAACAATTAGTAAATAAACTGCAGAACGTTATGTTTTCTAACACGCGTACAAACTGGTTGTTCAAAGTTTAAAGCGCGAGGAAAATCTGCGCTGAAACGCTGAAATGTTCAGTGTTAAGTAAATATTTTTCTTGAAATAAAATTAAAAATATATGGGGGAAAAAAAGTGAAAAACCTTGTTCGGTATAGAATTTTCATTTCGGTGCATCCCTATTTACTAGCTACTTGAAAAAAGTAATCTGATTAGGTAACTTGCATTACTTGTAATGCGTTACCCCTAGGGATGTAACGATTAACCGCGAGCCGGTTGAAAATCGATTTAAATATGTGACGATTCAAATCGGTTGAGATGCTAAACAAATCACGATTCAATAAGGGGTAACGTTAGGAGTTTATATGAATGCATGTCTGAGGGGAACTTATTCTTTCTAGAAAAGTTTAGATGGTATTTTTTCTTTTCATCTTGCTTCTGTATAATGTATATTAAAGTTCATAAGCACAGCGCTGCTTTGTTTACAGCGGTAACCGAGGAAACACTGTATCGTTGCCGTTCATAAGCGCAGCGCTGCTTTGTTTACAGCGGTAACTAAGGAAAGGCGCCACCTGCTGGCAGAGAGTGCATCTGCATCTTGTTCAGCTCGTCTGCCGTTTCCATTTCATGCAGATATTTTTATATATAGTTTCACAAAACTGAAGTCAAACCATTCTGTTTTTGCTTCAAATTTTGAAATCATACAATCTAATTTAGATTAAAAACTGCTCATGTTGCATGTATGCAGCATCTTTTTTTTGGATCAAGATTAAAATGCAGTGGTTGCCTCTAAGTTTAAAAGGAAAGAACACAGACAAAGCCTTAGTTTGTTTATATGAAGAGATTTATTTTATTTGTGTGACTTATTTGATTTGGGGCTTGTTTTAAAATTTCAATTTAGTTGTGTTATTTACATTTACATTATATTTAAATTTTGTTAATAATTTATAATTTGTCTTAAATCTCAATTTGTAAAAAAAAAAATTGTGAATCGAATCGTGAGTTGAGCGAATCATTACATCCCTACTAGTATTGTGAATTAGATTTTACATTTTCAGTTTTCAGTTTTATTTTAGTAATTTTGTTATTTGCTTTTGTCATTTAAATTTTTTTTTCTTGCTTTAAATTTATTCGTATTTCAATTTTAGTAATTTATTTTTAGTTTTATTTCAGTTATGTTTTTAGTTTTTTTTAAGTTTGTCTGTCAGCAGCTCTGCTTTGTTTACAGCGGTAACCAAGGAAACACTGTATCACTGCTGTTCATAAGCGCAGCGCTGCTTTGTTTACAGCGGTAACTAAGGAAACACTTTAAGAGTGCATCTGCGTCTCGTTCAGCTCGTCCGCTGTTTCTGTTTCATGCAGATATTTTTATGTATAGTTTCACAAAACTGAAGTCAGACCATTCTGTTTTTGCTTCAAGTTTAGATTAAAAACTGCTGGTGTTGCGTGTACACTGCATCTTTGTTTGGATCGTGATTAAAATGCAGCGGTTGTCTCTAAGTTTAAATGGAAAGCACAGACAAAGCCTTAGTTCGTTTATATGAAGAGATTTATTTTATTTGTGTCACTTATTTATTTGATTTGGGGCTTGTTTTAAAATTTCTATTTAGTTTTGTTATTTACATTTACATTATATTTAAATTTTGTCATTTAGCAGACGCTTTTATCCAAAGCGACTTACAAATGAGGACAATAGAAGCAATCAAAACTAACAAAAGAGCAATAATATACAAGTGCTATATTATTATAGTGTTATATTTCAATTTCACAAAAAAACTTATTTTGTCCAAGCAATAATAAAAGGACACATTTAATTTATAATTTGTCTTAAATCTAATTTTGTTTAAAAACAAATCGTGAATCAAATCGAATCGTGAGTTGAGTGAATCGTTACATCCCTAGTTACCCCCAACACTGCTTGCGCAGAGCAGACGTCTACTCACTGTTTGTGTTCGGCGGCGGTGGGACGTCTCTCCTTTGGCTCTCTGGTCTGATGATCCGAGGCGGGACGTCTGGGACTCGATCCGTGTCTGACGGATCATCTACAGGAGCGCTGGAGGAGCAGACAGAGGAAGACTCATCATTGCTCAGATCTGAGGACAGTCTGCTGAGCAGCCGACCGAACTTCTTCATGGTGAGGATTCGACGCTAGCGGCAGACAGAGAGAGATCAGGTTCGTGTCGCCGCACGCCTCTGAGTTCAGAAGCAGCTGACGCAACACGTTCAATGAGAGCAGATAGAAATCGACCAACACACCTGTACTGATCTTCACACGAGTCACACAGACAGAATCCTTCCATTAAAGTCACATAAAAATCATAATAGACTTGACTTTATGTTTCTGCTAGATTTTTTGTTCATTTAATAACTTTATGTTAAAACTTCCTGTATATTACATCATGCTACAAATCCATGTTTGCATAATAACTATAGGATTAACAACAACACAGTGTAAGCTGCTCCAGGAAGTAATTATTAAATACAAGCTGTGCAATGATTAATTAGGGTATTAAACATTATTTTCTATTCACATCACTGGTCAAAATTTTGGAACACGAAATATGACGTTTAATATTTTTGAAAGAAGTCTCTTTTGCTCATCAAAGCTGCATTTATTTGATTAAAAATTGTGAAATATATTTACAATGTAAAATATCTGTTTTCTATGTGAATCTCTGTTAAACTGTAATGTATTTCTGTGACGCGCAGCTGTATTTTCAGCATCATTCCTCCAGTCTTCAGAGTCACATGATCTTCAGAAATCAGTATAATATGCTGATCTGCTGCTCGAGAAACATTTCTGATTATTATCAATGTTGAAAACAGTTGTGCTGCACAATATGTTTGTGGAAACCGTGATGCATTTTGTTTTTAAGGATTCACAGATGAATAGAAAGTTCAAAAGAACAGCGTTTATTTGAAATAGAAATCTTTTGTAACATTATAAATGTCTTTACTGGCACTTCTGATCAATTTAATGTGTCCTTGATGAATATAAGTATAAATTTTTACAAACTTTTGAATGGTAATGTATCACAAATTTAACAAAAATATGTGACACTGAAGACTGGAGTAATGATGCTGAGAATTCAGCTTTGATCACGGAAATAAATTACAGTTTAACAGATATTCACAGTTATTTTAAATGATAATATTTCACAATTTTACTGTATGTTTGATCAAATAAATGCAGCCTCGGTGAGCAGAAGAGACTTCTTTCAAAAACATAAAATAATTCAGCTGCTAGTACATTTGTCTTGATAAACTTCTAAATCATAAACACAACAGACAGCAAGTCTTACTGCAGCAGTAAAAATAAATTCTGCAGCGTGTTCTCACACAATAAACCCTGAGTAAATGTGAATAAAAGATGGACTTGGCCACGTTTCAAAAGCTGTCCCTACATTTACAGAGAATACAGGAATTCACAGGTTTATTTCAGAATCAGCAGCGTTTGTTGAACATTTATTGGACTGGAAACACATTTCCTGATGTGTGTTAAAGATCAGGGTCATGTGGACGGTCAAACAATGCTGCTTCCTGAGTCCAGCGGAACAACATCGGTTTTACAAAACAAAACATCAGCTAAAGACTGAATTTTGAATGAAGTCTTCACTAAGCGCTTCAGCTCTGTAACTTCAGAAATACTGTTGCACTCTCACAAAAGAAAAGATATCAGGATGAACAAACTTCCTGTTTGTTGCTGCCGTGTGGTTTGAGTTTGAGCTCCGTCAAGTTAATTCTATATCGTCTATTTTTTATCTTAAAATCAATTTTATACACCATAATTTTCGTTTCTATAACGTGTGAATATATCCCCGATCGTATTCTACAACAAAAACAATCAGAGCGCCTTGTTATCACTAGTTTTACTTTGATTTCCCAAGTCCGCTATTAGCATATAGCCCGTTAGCATCGCCAGCGTGGTTGCCGCTAATCTCGCTTACATTGCTAATACTCTATTCACACACATTGCCATTGTTTTACTCACTGTAACTTGCTTTAATGGCGGATGTGTGTCTACCTTTGAGTGCAGGTGAGGACACGTTCGAGCTGGAGGCCGTGGACAAGCAGATCCGTGACCTATTGGAGAGGCAGACCCAGCTGAGAGAGTGGAGAGCCGCGCTGGAAACATCCCAGGCTGACGCTCACAAGTCCGGGGTAAGTATACAGTGCGCTGCTAACTCTCCCACCACCTCTACTCCGTGTGTTTCTCTGCACAGGCCCGGTGCACCCAGGACACGATCTTCCCAGATGTCCTTCACTCCGGTGCCGGGACACCACGGACCCTGGGTGCAGCCGCAGCGGAAGACGTGAGCCAGGCCCCGGGCGACGACCTCTCCCCCTCCGCCGCCTCCGGTCTTTGAGATCTCCACCCGGAACCGCTTCGCTCCCCTCCGCGAGATGGAACACGACGCTGTGATTGTCGGAGAATCCATTGTCCGGCACGTCCGTGCTACGATAGCTGAAGGTAAAGTGCACACCCACGGTTTCCCTGGTGCTTGTGTTCTCGATGTTTCTGCGCAGATACCCGCAATCCTGAAGAGCGACTAGAGCCCCGGAGCGGTCGTGCTTCACGCCGGGGTTAACGACACCAAGCTGCGGCAGACGGAGACGCTGAAGAGGGACTTCAGGAGCCTGATCGAGACGGTGCGCCGCACATCACCCGCGACGACGATCATCGTGTCAGGACCGCTTCCCACGTATAGAGGAGGACACGAAAGGTTCAGTAGGCTTTTTGCTTTAAATGAATGGTTATTGTCATGGTGTAAAGAACAGAAACTGCTCTTTGTTAATAACTGGAATCTTTTCTGGGAGCGTCCTAGGCTTT
>JADLZM010003318.1:1096200-1125141 GCA_018148995.1 Sinocyclocheilus maitianheensis
AGACACATCTCTTTGGCCAAGCATTCAAATAATGCATCTCATAATCTTGTACTGCAGTTATATCTGATCAAATGCACATTATTATTCTTTAGTTTGGGTTAAACAAATCAGCTTTGCTCGGTTGGAACAGCAGCTACGCTAATTATGTCTCTATTTGTTTCTCTGTTTCTGCTGGGATTAACATCCCGTGGTAACTAGGATTTACACAAGCTTCAGTCTGGATCCAGAACACCTGAGAAGAGATGATGCAACCCCTCAGAGGACCTCAGATGATGCTAACCCTGAAACAACTTACAGAACTACCACATTCTGCTATAAGTTTGATTGCATCATATAATAATTGCTGTTAATCGTCTGTTTGATTACGTCTTTAATTGATTACGTCTTTAATAGATTTTTCCGTACATTTTTGCCATATGTACATTAACTGACAGTCACCACTGATAAGCTACCACTAAATATTGTAGAAACTTAATTTGCTGTAAAGTTGCCTTGCAACGATTTGTATCGTGAAAAGCGCTGTACAAATAAACTTGAACTGAATTGAATTGAACCAGGAAAATCCAGAGAGACTTTCAGTTCAGTGTATTAAAGAATAACTGCTAACCAAAGAGCAGCGCAATGAACGTTGGAGAGACTGATTCATTCTTCTCTTCTGCTTTCACATCCTCAATTTAACCAACAATTTCATTCATCATCAATTTATTTTTATATTTTTGTAATTATGGCTTCATTTTTGCATCCTAGACTTTCTGGATCAACTTAATAAATATGTTTACATTTAATCATTTAGCAGATGCTTTTATCCAAGCAAATCATTTTAAGGAGGCAATAACAAACACATGAAGTGCTGCTAATAAATAGTAGTAAATTTTTATTTAATGCCATGTCAGCATCTTAGGCTATTTTCATGGCAAAAACTATTACAAAAATACAAGTATAGCAAATACAATAAAAACCAACAAACAAACAAACACAAGATGATAAAAAATCTAAAACTTTTTCTGGCAAAATTATACTAAACTCTTTAAGTGAGTTCACTTCCTAAAAGAGTTTTCTACATACATTAAAAGCGGGACGGTCCAATAAAATATGTATGACAGAAAGGGGAATCTTGCAGATCATGCATTGAGTAGGGTCTTAACTTTTCGAAGTGCTAATAAAACAAGCTTTCATTTAAAAAATAAAGACTATATGATCCGTGCATGCATGTAGCATGCAGCAGCTTCCATACGAAAATCCATTTATAGAGCACAGACGGACTGAGATGACTGCAGTTTCACTGGTTCATGTGTCATTGTGAAAACAGAAACTGCTGCTTTCTGACAGCTTTGTGAAAGCTTTTCCAGCTCATCTGAACACCTCGTCAGATGGAGAGATGGAAAACACAACGCTACTGGACTCTGGAGCAGCAGAAACCTGCTCTATACCTGTACTGCACATGAGTGTTATATCTACTGGATAAAAACAGCTAACCTGGCTACTGTTCTTGTCATTAGTGCTCTTTAAGTGAAAAAAATGTATATTATTAACCAATAACGCTGGCTGCGGTGAAAAAGTGCATCTGCTGTTGTCTCTCACATCAAAATCCAGCCACATATTTGTTTAGAGCTGTTTAAACGCTGCTTGATCTGTGCAGATTTCTCTCCTGATTCACACCAGAACACTTTTTCACTGGAGGAAGAGTTATTATGGATTATGGACTCGTATTTTAGTTAAAAACGTCTTAATGCTGGATTTGTTTCAGGGTTTGTCTTCTCAAGATGTTAACTGATGGACTGGAGTGCTGTGGATTACTTGTGATGTTTTTATCAGCTGTTTGGACTCTCATTCTGACGGTACCCATTCACTGCAGAGCATCCATTCCTGAGACACTGATGCAATGCTGCATTTCTCCAAATCTGACGAAGAAACAAACTCACCTACATTTCGGATGCACTAAGGATGAGCACATTTTCAGCACATTCTGATTTCTGGGTGAACTTTTCCTTGAATAATCCAAAGTCTTAGACAAAAGTGCAACCAACACCCAACTAGTGATACATTTTCAAGCGCTGCCAATCTACCAAAACCCATATCAATCAACCAGTACTACTAACTAACGTATGTTGTTTTATCCTGATGCTCAGCACAGATTCAAGCACATCAAATGAACCAATCAACATTACTGAGCAAAAAACAGAAATGAGCTGAACGGTCAGCCGTGGTCACTCGCTAAACATCCGAAAGTGAACGGCACAAACACCGAGTTCATCAGCGAACGCAGGAGTTACTGAGCGCTTTCCCTGATGACTGATGGTTTTTGTGCGAACCACCGAATAAAGTGAGAGATGACGTGTGTTTACGGCTGATAACAAACGTGCAGCGCTCGAAACAAAGCAACAGAAAGGAACGACATGAACACAAACCACCAGAAAGATGAAGCTGCAGTTTTACAGTGCAGAGCATCAGCTCATAAATACAGCTGTGATGAGAAGTAGAAGCTCTGAAGAGCGTAAAACACTAGTCAATGCTGCAGCGAGATTATAGTTTCACGACAGCTGCTTAAAATAATAAATCAACAAAAATACAGCACTCCACTCACATCATCTACAGAAAACATAGTCTAGTTTGACTCAGTTTGTGTTTAATTCTGAACATTAGAGAAACCTCAAAAACACTGATCGGACAAGCAAAAGAGATCACTAAAAGCACGCACAATGAAAAGTACAAACACAAAAGATTAGACACAAAGTACATAAGGAAACAGAACAACAAACATTCACTTCCACATTGAACTTACATGCTCAAATAAGGCCATCCGAGACCGACGAGAGTGACCAAAATCCTGTTGTACACTGATAAACGTCAGCAGGAGAGCCAGATCAGTGAATACAGTCCAGTAAGCAAGTGCAAAAAACACGAGAGAGCTGGAGAACCACGTCGAGAACGAGTGAATGAGACCTAAACCGACCACACGGAAGTGGAAAACACTTTTAGATGTGAACAAGGCTCTGTGCTGAGACCTTCAAAACAACAAAGAGCTTCCTGAAATCTGCCTCCTGTTTCTCCTGTTCACAAAACCACCGGTGACCATTCATTTCACCAAACCCAACCCTGCATTTATTTACGTTTTGCATTGTGATTTTTTTGTGTTATTACTGTAAAAAAGAGAGATCAAGTGTAATGTGAAAAAAATTTATCGTCACTTATGCAATTATCATTATTACAGCAACTTTTATATAATAAAATATAAAAATAATTTCATGTTAAAATATTAAATTATATATTTATATAAAAATAGTTTTAAAAAATTACATTTCTGTATAATTGTATTTTGCATTATGAAAAGCATTTATTTTATTTCATCGTGAAATTTTATCAAAATTCTAATTTTTGTAATAAAAAAGGGTAATTATTAAGTGTAATGTGCATAAAACTATGGAAAAAAACAATACTGTATTAGCATATTTTGCATAATACAAATTCTTTATTTTACTGCATTGCAAAATTATTTTGTTCAAAATTCAATTCATTTTTGTAATAAAAAAAATGAAAAAAAGTCATTACGTGTATTGTGAAAAATATGATATATTATTAAATTGTCATTTTTACATAATGGGAGTCTTTAAATCATTATTACAGCAACCATAAATATTAATTTAGAAATTAAAAGCAATAAAAAGTCAATCTAAAAAACATTATATAAAATTATTGAATATTATATTGATAAAATTATGATAAAACAGTATAATTTTATATTAAAATATTAAATCATATTTACAAATAAAAACATTTCACATTACTGTATAATGAGAATCACAATCTAGAAACAAACTCAAAAGTTAAGTTTATAGGTACATTATAGCATTGAGAATATGATTATTATCTTTTTTAAATAATGAGAGTACATAATCAACATAAAAATAATGTACAATATCTGATAACCATAACTTTCCAAAATGTCTCGGAAACGGAATCTAAAACCACAACTTCTCCATGCTGACAGTAAATGATCTTTCTATAAAAAACCACTAAAACTCATTTCAAGACGTTTGTGGGAATACAGCTGTGTGTGTGTTTGGAGGAGGCGTGACGCACGGCATTGTGGGTCAGAAGCGCATCGTTTGAGGAAACGACAGGAGAACAGCTGACATCTAGAGCTCATGCAGAACAACTACAGCTCAGAGCAAACACGGAGCACTACAGGACTGAACGCGTCCAGTATTAACTCAATGCAATCAAACAGAACAAAGTACAGATCAATGACCGTCACTCGCCTTCAAACTACTTCTACCATGAGAAACCGACACCGTTTGTCACAAAAATCATGGGGAAAAGGCCAAACTAATCAGTTTTTTTATTAAATACTAAAATCCAGTTTCAATGCCGATTCATTTTCTCAGCTAATTGTGACCCTGCAGCACAAAAGCAGTGTTAAGTCGCTGGGGGATATTTGTAGCAATAGCCAACAATACATTGTATGGGTCACAATTATACATTTCTCTTTTATGCCAAAAATCATTAGGATATTAAGTAAAGATCATGTTTTGTAAATGTCCTACCGTAAATATATCAAAACTTAATGTTTGATTAGTAATATGCATTGCTAAGAGCTTCATTTGAACAACTTTAAAGATGATTTTCTCAATATTTAGATTTTTTTGCATCCTCAGATTCCAGATTTTCAAATATTGTCCGATCCTAACAAACCATACATCAATGGAAAGCTATTTATTCAGCTTATTTCAGATGATGCATAAATCTCAATTTCGAAAAATTGACCCTTATGACTGGTTTTGTGCTCCTGGGACACAATTTTGGACTCAATCCAGATTAAAAACTACCCGTATCTCTTGTTTAATGGACAAAATCTGGCTCAACATATACAGCAGCAGATAGGGCTGTGCAATTAATCAAAATACAGTTTCGATTTCGGCTTCCAACGATTATGAACCACGGAGCAGAACACAGACATGTAAAAGTTTAGCTTGAACTGCACGCCTAAACGGTCAAATACACGCAAAAAATTGTCAAAATGCGGCGCTTTGTGATTATTCATGTAAACGCTCGTTAGTTATGCTTTAAGTGAACGTAAACAGTACTCCACCTGCGTATATCAAACAACAAAAGACAGAGAAAATCACTCACTGCTCGTGACTGAAGGACTTTTGTAGCTTTAATAAGAAACAAAGCAAGTTAAATTCTTACAGTGAAGACTATTTTACATTTGATTATTCCATTTCTGTATGCTGTTAGCTGAATGCTTTAGACTTGAATAAAAAAAACTTAAAGCACTCTTTGTTTCATTTGTATCTTTTTTGTATTGCTTTTTGACCTTTGCTTTTTTGTTTTTATTGTATTACTGACAGCTTAATTATTTGAAATCATTTTTTAAGACTTTTATCACTAATATAAAGTTTTGTTCATATGACCCACTAACAATCGTGACTACAATGTTGACCAAAATAATCATGATTATGATTTTTGCCATAATCGAGCAGCCCTAGCAGGAGAATTTTAAAAACTATTTTTAAAAAATACAGATTAAAACAACCTGTGTTTAATGGCCAAACTCTGTCTCAAATTGTTTTGTAATTAATTAAATAATAAAAAATGTGAAAATTATTCAATTAAATTAAATTTAATTAAATTAAATATTAAAATAAATATTAAATTAAATTAAATATTAAAATAAATATTTAATTAAATTAAATATTTAAATAAATATTAAATTAAATTAAATTAAATATTAAATTCCATTCAATTCAATTAAAAGAAGGCTTTTCCAAAATAATCACATTACACTAGTAGTACATTCTCCTCACTGCAGTCCCAGTGCTCACCGTCAGCATTCATGCAGTGCTCAATCACAAAATCCGAGCACACTCCCACTGGCAGGAGGAGCTTGTCATGTCTTTTTCCAGCTCTGACTCATTTGCTCTGGTGGGTTTGACCCGTGTGACGGTCTGCAGGCCTCGTGACTCAATGACCTCGAGTCAGCGCGCAGGAAACGCAAACACTACAGTTTGTGCAAGAGCATTGTGTAAAAGCACTGAGTCATGAGAGTCCACTGAGTTCACAATAACACAATGTGCTTAGTATGCAGGTCGTCAATTTGCATGGAATACTTGGATAATTTGCTCAAATGTGCAGCATGCCACAGAACATGCATTTTGAGGTGATGTATCCCACAAGGCAATGCACTTCACCTTCCATCTCCATTGTGATGAATGAACATAAAAAGTCAATCTAAAAAACATTATATAAAATTATTGAATATTATATTGATAAAATTATGATAAAACAGTATAATTTTATATTAAAATATTAAATCATATTTACAAATAAAAACATTTCACATTACTGTATAATGAGAATCACAATCTAGAAACAAACTCAAAAGTTAAGTTTATAGGTACATTATAGCATTGAGAATATGATTATTATCTTTTTTAAATAATGAGAGTACATAATCAACATAAAAATAATGTACAATATCTGATAACCATAACTTTCCAAAATGTCTCGGAAACGGAATCTAAAACCACAACTTCTCCATGCTGACAGTAAATGATCTTTCTATAAAAAACCACTAAAACTCATTTCAAGACGTTTGTGGGAATACAGCTGTGTGTGTGTTTGGAGGAGGCGTGACGCACGGCATTGTGGGTCAGAAGCGCATCGTTTGAGGAAACGACAGGAGAACAGCTGACATCTAGAGCTCATGCAGAACAACTACAGCTCAGAGCAAACACGGAGCACTACAGGACTGAACGCGTCCAGTATTAACTCAATGCAATCAAACAGAACAAAGTACAGATCAATGACCGTCACTCGCCTTCAAACTACTTCTACCATGAGAAACCGACACCGTTTGTCACAAAAATCATGGGGAAAAGGCCAAACTAATCAGTTTTTTTATTAAATACTAAAATCCAGTTTCAATGCCGATTCATTTTCTCAGCTAATTGTGACCCTGCAGCACAAAAGCAGTGTTAAGTCGCTGGGGGATATTTGTAGCAATAGCCAACAATACATTGTATGGGTCACAATTATACATTTCTCTTTTATGCCAAAAATCATTAGGATATTAAGTAAAGATCATGTTTTGTAAATGTCCTACCGTAAATATATCAAAACTTAATGTTTGATTAGTAATATGCATTGCTAAGAGCTTCATTTGAACAACTTTAAAGATGATTTTCTCAATATTTAGATTTTTTTGCATCCTCAGATTCCAGATTTTCAAATATTGTCCGATCCTAACAAACCATACATCAATGGAAAGCTATTTATTCAGCTTATTTCAGATGATGCATAAATCTCAATTTCGAAAAATTGACCCTTATGACTGGTTTTGTGCTCCTGGGACACAATTTTGGACTCAATCCAGATTAAAAACTACCCGTATCTCTTGTTTAATGGACAAAATCTGGCTCAACATATACAGCAGCAGATAGGGCTGTGCAATTAATCAAAATACAGTTTCGATTTCGGCTTCCAACGATTATGAACCACGGAGCAGAACACAGACATGTAAAAGTTTAGCTTGAACTGCACGCCTAAACGGTCAAATACACGCAAAAAATTGTCAAAATGCGGCGCTTTGTGATTATTCATGTAAACGCTCGTTAGTTATGCTTTAAGTGAACGTAAACAGTACTCCACCTGCGTATATCAAACAACAAAAGACAGAGAAAATCACTCACTGCTCGTGACTGAAGGACTTTTGTAGCTTTAATAAGAAACAAAGCAAGTTAAATTCTTACAGTGAAGACTATTTTACATTTGATTATTCCATTTCTGTATGCTGTTAGCTGAATGCTTTAGACTTGAATAAAAAAAACTTAAAGCACTCTTTGTTTCATTTGTATCTTTTTTGTATTGCTTTTTGACCTTTGCTTTTTTGTTTTTATTGTATTACTGACAGCTTAATTATTTGAAATCATTTTTTAAGACTTTTATCACTAATATAAAGTTTTGTTCATATGACCCACTAACAATCGTGACTACAATGTTGACCAAAATAATCATGATTATGATTTTTGCCATAATCGAGCAGCCCTAGCAGGAGAATTTTAAAAACTATTTTTAAAAAATACAGATTAAAACAACCTGTGTTTAATGGCCAAACTCTGTCTCAAATTGTTTTGTAATTAATTAAATAATAAAAAATGTGAAAATTATTCAATTAAATTAAATTTAATTAAATTAAATATTAAAATAAATATTAAATTAAATTAAATATTAAAATAAATATTTAATTAAATTAAATATTTAAATAAATATTAAATTAAATTAAATTAAATATTAAATTCCATTCAATTCAATTAAAAGAAGGCTTTTCCAAAATAATCACATTACACTAGTAGTACATTCTCCTCACTGCAGTCCCAGTGCTCACCGTCAGCATTCATGCAGTGCTCAATCACAAAATCCGAGCACACTCCCACTGGCAGGAGGAGCTTGTCATGTCTTTTTCCAGCTCTGACTCATTTGCTCTGGTGGGTTTGACCCGTGTGACGGTCTGCAGGCCTCGTGACTCAATGACCTCGAGTCAGCGCGCAGGAAACGCAAACACTACAGTTTGTGCAAGAGCATTGTGTAAAAGCACTGAGTCATGAGAGTCCACTGAGTTCACAATAACACAATGTGCTTAGTATGCAGGTCGTCAATTTGCATGGAATACTTGGATAATTTGCTCAAATGTGCAGCATGCCACAGAACATGCATTTTGAGGTGATGTATCCCACAAGGCAATGCACTTCACCTTCCATCTCCATTGTGATGAATGAACTGCAATAGACTTAAACATTGCTTTTTCCCATTCATTTTACCAGTAGGGATTTTTAAAAAGTCTTTAAGAATTATAAACCATGAACCAAACCCACCAGCTACGAGGAGGAACACAACAAAGTGTTTGAAAACCAGACAAAGATACAAGACTGTGATCTTAACAGCTTTAACGAGAGAAAGAACTATAGTCCCATAAAGCATTGTGAATTACATAATCAAATTAAAAACTATGGAGAAATATAAAACAAATGACTTAAACAACTGGTGGAGTTTTCGGTGCAGAATCATGGGTAATGTAGTTTTTCACCATAATGCCGCTGTTAAATGTGATTATATAAAAACAATGTTAAAATAATGGGGGCTGATGATTTCAACAGAAGCATGAACTGTCGATTAACAACCTCGTAGCTCAAAGTACGTCTGTCTTTAAAGAGTTTATAAGTTGCCATTAAAAATCAGTACCGCTTTGGAGAAAATAAATGGGATTTATTTCTGTTGCACGCTATTAAACCAGTCACATGACCAAACAATCATACTGTCTCAGTCTCTGCAGTGTTACTCATTTAATAAACTTTAAAAAGAAAAAACGTCAAAATAATGTCATACTTTGTCCAGATCAGGTTAAGAATAATAATTATTTAAAAAGAACAATTTAACGAAAAATCAAGAATTCATTAAACAGATTGCAGTCAATGTCACTAAAAGTATTACTAGTGATGCACCAAATTTTTGTCAACCCAGAATATTTACCTGAAAATATGAATTTTTAATTTAGGAATGAAAAAAAAGTATGCAAAACTGTGACTTCTTAAATGTTTGTATTCAAAATGTACATTGTTGGTCACAAATGTTCATAGAAAAAAGGCTACATTACATTTATAATCCATAGGAATTTTTTTTTTTAAATTAAATAATAGAAATACTAAAATCCAAATAAAATAAAATAAAGGTGTATTTTCTGGTAATTTTGGACCCGTGACTCAATACTAGAGGTCGACCGATGTATCGGTTTTGCCGATTAATCGGCACCGATAGTTGATGCTGGAACTATCGGTTATCGACAAAAATCCATGCCGATAGTTTTCTGAGTTGCGTCCATTGCTGGAGCGGCTACACAATTTTGGACTCAATCCAGATTAAAAACTACCCGTATCTCTTGTTTAATGGACAAAATCTGGCTCAACATATACAGCAGCAGATAGGGCTGTGCAATTAATCAAAATACAGTTTTTAGATAATCCTCAAGTGTTCAAGAATAGAAGCAGTTATAGTGTGAGCGTATACATACTATGAACCACGGAGCAGAACACAGACATGTAAAAGTTTAGCTTGAACTGCACGCCTAAACGGTCAAATACACGCAAAAAATTGTCAAAATGCGGCGCTTTGTGATTATTCATGTAAACAGAGTCCATTTGTAGCTTTAAGATTAATGAAAGCTGTGTAAGTAATGTAAACGCTCGTTAGTTATGCTTTAAGTGAACGTAAACAGTACTCCACCTGCGTATATCAAACAACAAAAGACAGAGAAAATCACTCACTGCTCGTGACTGAAGGACTTTTGTAGCTTTAATAAGAAACAAAGCAAGTTAAATTCTTACAGTGAAGACTATTTTACATTTGATTATTCCATTTCTGTATGCTGTTAGCTGAATGCTTTAGACTTGAATAAAAAAAACTTAAAGCACTCTTTGTTTCATACAGTTTAAAAACTATCCAGATCTCTTGTTTAATGGACAAAATCTGGCTCAACATATACAGCAGCAGATAGGGCTGTGCAATTAATCAAAATACAGTTTCGATTTCGGCTTCCAACGATTATGAACCACGGAGCAGAACACAGACATGTAAAAGTTTAGCTTGAACTGCACGCCTAAACGGTCAAATACACGCAAAAAATTGTCAAAATGCGGCGCTTTGTGATTATTCATGTAAACGCTCGTTAGTTATGCTTTAAGTGAACGTAAACAGTACTCCACCTGCGTATATCAAACAACAAAAGACAGAGAAAATCACTCACTGCTCGTGACTGAAGGACTTTTGTAGCTTTAATAAGAAACAAAGCAAGTTAAATTCTTACAGTGAAGACTATTTTACATTTGATTATTCCATTTCTGTATGCTGTTAGCTGAATGCTTTAGACTTGAATAAAAAAAACTTAAAGCACTCTTTGTTTCATTTGTATCTTTTTTGTATTGCTTTTTGACCTTTGCTTTTTTGTTTTTATTGTATTACTGACAGCTTAATTATTTGAAATCATTTTTTAAGACTTTTATCACTAATATAAAGTTTTGTTCATATGACCCACTAACAATCGTGACTACAATGTTGACCAAAATAATCATGATTATGATTTTAATATAAGAAATATATGCACCATATTACATAATCATTATATTTATATCAATATTTAAAGTATATTTGAATTAATCTGTCATGAAAAGTTATGACAAATAAAAAATTACAATTTAATTCACTTATTAAAATCGGGCTAAATGAAAACTTTAATTTCTTTAAAAAAATTAAGTATTACATACTAGGGCTGTGACGGTCGCCATGACAAACAGAATGTCACATTTTATTATCAGCCGTTTCGACACATACATGTTTTACCAGCTAAGAAGGACAGCACTTTTAGCGTTCATCCCACTATCTGGATAATTTTAAAAACTATTTTTAAAAAATACAGATTAAAACAACCTGTGTTTAATGGCCAAACTCTGTCTCAAATTGTTTTGTAATTAATTAAATAATAAAAAATGTGAAAATTATTCAATTAAATTAAATTTAATTAAATTAAAAATGTAAAAGAGCTATTATTTAGTTGCAGATCTCTTGCGTGCGATCAGAGCATCGACCCACAGACATCATCAGACTCTTGGTCTCATCCTTTGAAATGCTTTCTCCCAGCCTTTAATACAGCCAGTTCCAGCTGTTGCTTGTTTTGGGGTTGCTTCTGCCTTTAGTCTACTCTTCAGCTGATGAAATTCATGTTTGAACTCTAGATTTCTCCATGCCCTTTGTTTTTAATTGACTTCATCTTTTCTTTTAGCATCCAAAGTGCTTGCTTTTCTCTCAAGAGTAAGCTCCCTCGTCTTCATCCTGGTTTGTGTGTGTCGTCTTCGAATGCAAGACTCAGAATGCAGAAGCAATGGATTTAACTGATACGACACATTCCCTGCTTTTAATATCTGAAGAATTAATGCAACGGGACACAGCTGGTTAACTGTCCCAATACTTGTGCTCACATCAGATAGTGGGATGAACGCTAAATGTGCTGATCTTCTTAGCTGGTAAAACATGTATGTGTTGAAACGGCTGATAATAAAATGTGACAATTTGTAGTTTTGTCTCATATTCATCTTTTAATCATATTTACAGATTTCTTGACTCCACAGCAAACAGAGCAATTTTGTCTTTACTGTTCCAGTACTTATAGAGGGCACTATGTGTATATATATATATATATATATATATATGTGTGTGTGCATATAAATATATATATATATATAGTATATATAAGGTTTCACACTAAATTAACTAAATTAACGTTAAAAGAAATATCCAGCCATTTTTATCATTGAGCCATTTCATTTTATTATACTTTCCTGTTTCACATTATGGAAGTAAAATAGGTTGTAAACACCATTTTAAGCTAACTTTTAGGATTCTATTTGAAAATCTGGAATCTGAGGGTGCAAAAAAATCTAAATATTGAGAAAATCATCTTTAAAGTTGTCCAAATGAAGTTCTTAGCAATGCATATTACTAATCAAACATTAAGTTTTGATATATTTATGGTAGGAAATTTACTAAATATCTTCATGGAACATGATCTTTACTTAATATCCTAATGATTTGTGGCATAAAAGAGAAATGTATAATTTTGACCCATACAATGTATTGTTGGCTATTGCTACAAATATACCCCAGCGACTTAACACTGCTTTTGTGCTGCAGGGTCACCGCGGTGGTAAAAATCTGCCACCGTCACAGCCCTATTACATACTAAACATTGCAGCAGTTGACAGATAAAGTGTGCCCTGTACCTGGACGTGGGCGGGCTTCCGGATGACGTGCTTCTGGGATTCGTAGTTCTGGAGCAGACGGAGACACGAGGCGGTGGAACAGGGGGTCTGTACGGGCCGTCTCTGGGCTCTTTAGAGATGCCCACGGCGTAGCTCTTAGGAGGAAGAGGAGGAGCGCCTGCTTCTCCCTGAGCAGGAGACGAACACTGTTCATACAGGTGGAAGCGCTCCGATGATGAGGAGGAGGAGGAGGAGGAGGAAGAGGGAGACACAGGAGACGGTTTCCTCTCACTCGTCTGGAGTTGCTGAGCCGGCCCTTTAAGAGGCAGGTGTTCTAGGCGTGGCCTGGGAGTTGGGATGGGCTTGGCTTGTTCGGCAGGTGTGGGCGTTTCCTTTTGTTCAGGGAGGCTGATATGCTCAGGAGCGGTCGCCATGGTTACCGATCCGGGCGTGAAGGGAACGGGGGGTCGATTGGGCGTGACTCGAGGCGGGACGGGAGGCGGGCGTCTACCTGCGACGCTGTTTTCCGATGCTCTGAATTTGGTCCTCTCTCGGGCGACGGGCCTGTCCTCCTCTCGCTCCTCGTCCTCCTCCGTTCCCGCCGCCGAGGGGAGGAGCTTGCGCAGGCTGCCAAGGATCCGCTTCCTATGGCCGGGCAGAGCCACGCCCATCTGCTGCAGCTGGGCGGAGCTTAGATCATGACACTCCCACAGCATTCCCAGCCCCGCCTCCCGGAAGGCCGGGCAGTACTGGTCGAGCCGGAGGCCACTCAGCCAATCGCACACGGGCTGGGAACTCTCCGGCGGGACGAAGGACATGACCGGAGCACCGGGCTGCAGGAATACACTGCAGGACTTCTTCTCCATGAGACGAGCTCAGGGAATCATCGCTGGAACGGGACGTCTATTGAGAGAAAGAGAGAGAGAAATCATCAGACTGATCAGGATTTATTTATTTATTCATTATTTGTTTGTTTGTTTATTGTGAGTCAGAATTTATTTATTATTTATTTGTTTGCTTGTTTATTTGTTTATTATGAGTCAGTATTTATTTATTTATTGTGAATCAGATTTGATTTATTCATTCATTATTTATTTATTTATTTATTGGGAGTAAGAATTTGTTTGTTTGTTTGTTGTGAGCCAGTATTTATTATTTATTTATTTATTGTGAATCAGATTTTATTTATTAATTCATTATTTATCTTTGTTTATTGTGAGTCAATATTTATTTATTTGTTAGTTTGTTTGTTGTGAGTTGGTATTTATTTATTTATATATTGTGAGTCAGAATTTATGTATTTATGCATTGATTTATTTGTTTGTTTATTTATTGCTAGTCAGTATTTATTTATATATTTAATTTCCTTTCTTTCGTTCTTTCTTTCTTTTTGACCCGTTACTGAATAAATTGCTTGGCAAGTTGTTTACTTTGTACTAAAGGATTTTTTAATTAATTTAAAAAGATTGAAAGTTGAGTTTAGTTGTTGTCAGATGAGACACTACAGATATTAATGAATATCCAATCGTGGGTGAATTTACTGGCCATAAATATTTTCATGACCCTAAAACCGTTGCATCATTTTTTAATTAAAATATTTTGGTAATTAGGCCTATTATTCACTTTTTGCATGCACGTTGTTTTAAAGAGACGTGTCTTTAGTGCTCCAGGGAACAGCGTTACGGGAATCATGAGCGTGTTAAAGGAGACATATGCATTCAGAAGTCATATACTGTAAAACACAAGCCTGTCACCATCTCTCGCCGAAACTGAACCTGCAGGCATGAACACTCACTATTCTGTTCCTCATATTTTCATTCTGCTGAACACGTGAGGAAAATTACACATGGAGAGAAAAAGAACTTCAGAAATCCGAGACATGTTTACTTAAGCAGAGTCAGATAATCACAAGAAGTCTATCATACAAGAACAAAAATATGCATAGCTGATCCAAGAGCCTGATGAAATCTTTGATGTTTTCTCAAATTCAGCGTTTTTCGTTTTAATTTGTCTGGATATTCTTATATTCATATTTTCTCTGAATATTTCATTTAAATGTGTTAATACAATTGTAATTTAAAAACGTCTAATGAACTGCATTTATAAAACTTTAACAATTCAATAATTTATTAATAAATTCAACAATAATAGGGGCTTATGAAATGCTTTTTACTGTTTTTAAACATTCTGTGTTTTCTGTTTGAACTTTTATTGATTTTTTTATGTAATTTAGCATCAAAAATGAATGCATACAACTTTTTAAACAATTTAAAAGATTAATTAAATTAGTTTCATTAACTAATTAAATTTAATAATTTTCCATCTCAATTAAATGCACCTTGATTTAATGATGTTTAGATATTGGTACTGGAAAATCAAGACAAAAATACAGAGGAAGACGTTCATTATTATTACTATTGTTTTATTATTATTTTTATTATCTATGTATTTTTCCCAAATTGTATTTATTTTTTTATTTTTTTGCAGTGCATGCAACATTTAATGCCATTACCTTATTAATTTAAGATGTTCTGCTCTGATTTAAGACCTTTTCACACCTTAATTTGTGGAAGTGCAAATTAAGACTTTGTACCATTTTTACTCCAATACGGCGCTTGTTACATTTTGACCCGGCTGGCTTATTTATCTTTACATTAAATGTGACTTATTCTGCAGCAAAACGCACTCAGACAAAAACTAACATTTCAGAAAAAGCTCATTTCCTGCATGCAATTTCCTGTTCCTGCTCAGATAAAGATCATTTTTCCAGTTGAGCTCAGTATCAGTCAGATGAATACAGATATTATTAGACCATGACTTCACAAACGCAGTCTTCGTGCATGATTTCTAAATCACTCTACGTCGTGTCTGACGTTAGATTTCTGTGTTAATGATTATAATACACTGAAGCTGTGCTGCTGAAATGTTCTGGAACGAGCGACTGAAGCCTTTGGCCCATGCACTCGTGTTCCTAAAAGACGTGTCCGACATGCGGTTAGACTCACAAAACACCATTCACACACACCAAAACAGAAGCAGCTCCTTCCACCTCCAATCCTTTTCTGTTTTAACACCGGTTCCTCAAACACAGTGATGATTCATCGTCATTATCATTAATAGTATCTATCAACAGGATGCCTGTCAGGTACAACACGATTTCACTGATGCTCTTTACTAGTTTACTGGCGCAACACTCAAATATTTAGCAATGCACAGCAATAACGTTGTAATCCTTTTGGTGCAACTGACCACAATTGCTTAAAAATGCTGAAACGTGAAGTTACTTCTTCGAAGCATTTGAGACGCTATACAGACCTGATGGATCACATTCAGACATTTCACTGACGTGAAGACAGCCGCTGTAGGATCATCACATGAGCGAGCGTTTCATGTTCAGGTTACTGCAAAAGAGAACATGCCAAACGCTGCATGTGCTTTACATCAAACACTCGTGAATCAATCAGCCAAAGGCACTTCCTCCTCTTTATGTTATAATTAGCTTGAATCAGGAACTATGATAAGATCTTCATCAGATATCAAAGAGGTCTTGAGATCATCTGTTTGGGTGAAGCTCAGGGGGTCAACCTACAAATTGATTGCAAATATAATCATCAAAAGCAGTATCAGCAAATCAAACTGTCTCACATTTAAACTCTAAACTCTTTTTAGTTGCTTCCTCATTTTAAAATATAATTTTACCAGGAAGTTCATCTGTTAAATGCAAAAAAACACTTCAAAGTGTGAAACAGCAGGGTGTGTGTGTGTGTGTGTGTGTGTGAGAGAGAGAGAGAGTGCGAGTGAGTGAGTGAGTGAGTGAGTGTGTGTGTGTGTGTGTGTGTGAGAGTGAGTGTGAGTGAGTGAGTGTGAGTGTGTGTGTGCGTCTGAGTGTGTGTCTGTGTGTGTGTGTGTGTGTGTGTGTGTGAGAGAGTGAGTGTGAGTGAGTGAGTGTGAGTGTGTGTGTGAGTGTGTGTCTGTGTGTGTGTGTGTACATGTTTTTCTATTCTGGTGGGGACTTAATCCTGACTACACACAGACTCATGGGGACTCATGTCATGGTGGGGACCTAAATTGTGGTCCCCACGGGTAAACAAGCTAATAAATCACACAGAATGAAGTTTTTTGAAAATCTAAAAATGCTGTGAGGTCTCCTGTGAGGGGTAGGTTTAGGGGTAGGGTTGGTGTAGGGCAATAGAATATACGGTCTGTACAGTATAAAAACCATTACACCTATGGAGAGTCCCCACTTTTCACAAAAACAAACCTGTGTGTGTGTGTGTGTGTGTGTGTAGTGGGTAAAACAGTCCATTCCAAAGAGAAAAACCAAAAATGAAGAGATATTCTCCAACATACAGTGCATTTTTCTTTAAGAGAGAGATTTGCATGTAAAATTAAAACCAACACACACACACACATTCATGACTGGATCTTCAGGTCATGTGTGTTTGAACATGAAAACACACACGAGAGCAGCTCATCTGAGTATGCATTTAGTAAAAAATAACAAAAAAACATGAGGAACGCAAGACTGAAGCTGCCACATCTATCTGAACACTTGCCTTACAGGACAAGAGTTTTAATCACATTTCTGACTAAATGTAGATGTGTGTGAACTAAGGCTGTCAGAATGGCTGAAAAACTAAATGTAGATGTGTGTGAACTAAGGCTGTCAGAATGGCGGAAAAACTAAATTCGAATTTTGCACTTAAATATTATCAATATTCAAATTATATTAGAATATAAAAGGCATAATGTCAGTTTGGGGGGGAAAGAGCTTTTGGCTTCTCTCCTGAGGACACAAGAGGGTGCATCGAGCAAAATATTACTAATGCAATTATAGCAATAAAATATAATTAAGTTGCTTAAACAATTATCACTTAACAGCATCCTGTATGCATAGTCGATCCTCTGTTCATCACTTTGCACTGGCTACCCCTTGCTGCTCGCATAAAATTCACGCATCGCCTACAAAACCACCACTGGCTCTGCACCCCTTTACCTAAATTCATTACTTCAGAGTTATGTACCTCTAGAAGCTTACATACTATAATATACAAGAAGAATATGGGCCGATATATCGTTATCAGCCTTTTTTTTACTCCCTAATATCGGTATCGGCCCCAAAAAACCCATATCGGTCGGGCTCTATTAATAAGTCGTATTAATGTGACTTTTTATGATCTCAAATTTAATAAAACTGAATTTTACTCCTAAATACATTAAAATTCACAAACACACACATCTCTATCTAGCTGTATGTCTGTCTATCTATATATACACACACAGTTTAAAGTGGGCCTGTAAATAATTACATAATTATTAAATACAGTTTGAAGCAGATATTTTCAAAAAGCCAGTGTACTTTTTGTATTCTAATAAATACAATAATTTTGCTTGTAAATGTCTCCTTGTGTGCCTTTATTTAGGAAAACTTTAACCCTTTGTGACAGAGGTTTCATCACTAGTATTTAACTCACATCAATAATGATCACTCATTTCTGAACAGGTGTTCTCTTTCTAAACTCTCTACTCGTATCTGGCTGTAGTTTAACAGGGAGTGAGAAAGTGCTTAGTGAGAAGTGAAACAAAAGGCGTGTTTGGGATTGTGAGCTTACATTAGCGCTGCAGTTCTCAAATCCTCACTCAAGCTGACACACACACACACACACACGCTCACGCACACTCGCACACGCACTCACTCGCTCACTCACTCACTCACAGACTCACTCACAGACACAGACTCACTCACTCACTCACGCACACTAGCACACTCCCTCACACTCACACACTCTTTCACCCTCACGCACACACTCACTCACTCACTCTCTCACACACACACACACACTCTCACACTCTCACTCACACCCTCACACACTCACACACTCTCACGCTCTCACTCACACACTCACAGACTCACACACTCTCAGACACAGACTCACTCACTCACTCACAGACTCACTCACAGACACAGACTCACTTACTCACTCACACGCTCACGCACACTAGCACACTCACTCACACTCACACACTCATTCACCCACACGCACACACTCACTCACAGACACAGACACACTCACACACTCATTCACTCACACGCACGCACACACTCACTCACAGACACAGACACACTCACACACTCTCACTCACACACTCACAGACTCACACACTCTCAGACACAGACTCACTCACGCACACACCCACTCAGACACAGACAAAGACTCTCACACTCACAGACACAGACACAGACACACTCACTCACTCACACTCACACGCACACACTCACTCACTCACTCACTCACTCACACGCACACACTCACTCACACAGACACAGACAAAGACTCTCACCCTCACAGACACACTCACACACATGACTCGGTCTCGCCCCTCCTGCATCTGACTGATCATCATAGTTACTCAGCCCTTGACCCTTGACCTCTGAGTGTATCAAACAGTTGAACCTAAGGTGTCAGACTCTGTGTCGGTCAAGAGACTATTCAATGGAATCATAGGGTGAAAGAAATTAAATCAGACAGTATTTGTAGACTACAAATATTCATATTGTTGGAAACTGTGGACAGTGAAGGACACATCTATGCTGACTGCAAAACAACAACATTTAGTGAATATAAACATAACAAATAATTACCTTAAACATATTTAATTTATATCTTAAGTGAACATATCAACTTTGACAGCCCTAAAAATACATAAATATAAAAATAAAAAAAATCTCTCAATTTTCACAGACCCCTTCGGGAAATTCTTACGGCCCCCAGTTAGAAAACCCCTGTTTAAGTAGAAAGCATGAGTCACAAACAACGGAAGCCATCCTACCACCGTTTACTGAAGCATATATCAGACTTCAGAAACACATTCAATCCAGAAAACCACGAGGAGGAGGAATAAAACTGCTCTGTAATTAAAGGCCATGAAACACTTCACAGCCTCTATAAAACATTCTGCTCAGAACGACACATTAGACAGAAACAGGATGAAAACAGCAAACAAGCGTCTCAGTTGTGGTTAAAGTCTCACTGACACAGGCTTACGAAGTCACACAAACGCACACGGTGAGAGGTTTTGACCAGCTAATCAACAACTCGAGAACTCGCTGAAGACAGACGGATGATGCATCTACAGCTCTACGCTTACACGAGTACGAGCACAAATAAACACTGCAAAATAAACTATTACAAACATCATCAACCAGGGAAGTGTGGATGGGTGCCGTCAGAATGAGAGTCCAAACAGCTGATAAAAACATCACAATAATCCACAAGTAATCCACAGCACTCCAGTCCATCAGTTAACATCTGGAGAAGACAAAAGCTGAGACAAATCCAGCATTAAGACGCTTTTAACTAAAATAATCCATAATAACTCTTCCTCCAGTGAAAAAGTGCATCTGGTCTGAATAAGGAGAGAAATCTGCACAGATCAAGCAGCATTTAAAACAGCTCTAAACACATATGTGGCTGGATTTTAATGTGAGAGACAACAGCAGATGCACTTTTTCACTGGAGGAAGAGTTATTATGGATTATGGACTCAGTGTATTTTAGTTAAAAGCGTCTTAATGCTGGATTTGTCTCAGCTTTTGTCTTCTCCAGATGTTCACTGATGAACTGGAGTGCTGTGGATTACTTGTGGATTATTGTGATGTTTTTATCAGCTGTTTGGACTCTCATTCTGACGGCACCCATTCACTGCAGAGCATCCATTGCTGAGACACTGATGCAGTGCTACATTTCTCCAAATCTGATGAAGAAACAAACTCATCCTAATCTCGGATGATCTGAGGATGAGCACATTTTCAGATCATCTTCAGTTTCGGCTGAATTATTAATGGCTGATAGTCCCTGATATCATACCAATAAATACAGAAAACAATTTAGTGATGGCAAATAAGATGTTTATTACCCATCAATAGTGCTGTCAGGTTTTGGAACTGAAACAAGAGAGAACTACCACTTCTGTTTATGGGCAAACTAATCGTGTAATTATATCCAAATATCACCGGTTTATCACTAACGTGATAATAAAGACGTCTCTCATCATGTGCTGCTGCTGGTTTAGTTGCATTTAAAAGCATTTAACAAACGCTGATGTGACAAATAAAAAGGCAAATTGGTTATAAATTCACAAGGAACTGGAAGTGTTGACGAACATTCACTGAAAGAAACGCTGAACAACATCAAGCTCGACTGAGCCGCTTCAGTGTTTATAACAAACATCAACCTGATTAACATTCCAGCCACGTCACAGGACTAGTTAACCCCTCCACACACACACACACACCTCACACAGATCTCTATTATGAGCATTAAAGGAACTGAAATCGTCCTGTGCATGCAGAGTATGACTGCAGTGCACTAGTATTAGTGCTCTATCTATTTAAAGCAGCACTATGTAACTTTTTCTGTGTTCAAAATTAATGAGCGAGTACATCATGAATTCATCTTCCAAACTGCATTTTTGTCTTATTCCGAATCACTACGGTGCACTTATAATAAGTACTTATATTCGGACTATTGTAGCCTGGTCACCGCTGCAGAGGAACACACACCTACGTTAATCGCCAGAGACATAAACTTAGAGAAGTAGAAAATAAGGGAAAATAAAATCCAAAACTACATGGACACCCTTACTACACCCTTAGCAGCAACAACTGCAATCAAGCGTCTGCGATAACCTGCAATGAGTCTGTTACAGCGCTGTGGAGGAGTTTTGGTCCATTCATCTATGCAGAATTGTTGTAATTCAGCCACATTGGAGGGTTTTCGAGCATGAACCGCCTTTTTAAGGTCATGCCACAGCATCTCAATAGGATTTAGGTCAGGACTTTGACCAGGCCACTCCAAAGTCTTCATTTTGTTTTTCTTCAGCCATTTAGAGGTGGACTTGCTGGTGTGTTTTGGATCATTGTCCTGCTGCAGAACCCAAGTTCGCTTCAGCTTGAGGTCACGAACAGATGGCCGGACATTCTCCTTCAGGATTTTTTGGTAAACAGCAGAATTCATGGTTCCATTTATCACAGCAAGTCTTCCAGGTCCTGAAGCAGCAAAACAGCCCCAGACCATCACACTACCACCACCATATTTTACTGGAGAAATACAGACAGACAGAAGACAGAGAAAGAGAAATACAGACAGACAGAAGACAGAGAAAGAGAAATACAGACAGACAGAAGACAGAGAAAGAGAAATACAGACAGACAGAAGACAGAGAAAGAGAAATACAGACAGACAGAAGACAGAGAAAGAGAAATACAGACAGACAGAAGACAGAGAAAGAGAAATACAGACAGACAGAAGACAGAGAAAGAGAAATACAGACAGACAGAAGACAGAGAAAGAGAAATACAGACAGACAGAAGACAGAGAAAGAGAAATACAGACAGACAGAAGACAGAGAAAGAGAAATACAGACAGACAGAAGACAGAGAAAGAGAAATACAGACAGACAGAAGACAGAGAAAGAGAAATACAGACAGACAGAAGACAGAGAAAGAGAAATACAGACAGACAGAAGACAGAGAAAGAGAAATACAGACAGACAGAAGACAGAGAAAGAGAAATACAGACAGACAGAAGACAGAGAAAGAGAAATACAGACAGACAGAAGACAGAGAAAGAGAAATACAGACAGACAGAAGACAGAGAAAGAGAAATACAGACAGACAGAAGACAGAGAAAGAGAAATACAGACAGACAGAAGACAGAGAAAGAGAAATACAGACAGACAGAAGACAGAGAAAGAGAAATACAGACAGACAGAAGACAGAGAAAGAGAAATACAGACAGACAGAAGACAGAGAAAGAGAAATACAGACAGACAGAAGACAGAGAAAGAGAAATACAGACAGACAGAAGACAGAGAAAGAGAAATACAGACAGACAGAAGACAGAGAAAGAGAAATACAGACAGACAGAAGACAGAGAAAGAGAAATACAGACAGACAGAAGACAGAGAAAGAGAAATACAGACAGACAGAAGACAGAGAAAGAGAAATACAGACAGACAGAAGACAGAGAAAGAGAAATACAGACAGACAGAAGACAGAGAAAGAGAAATACAGACAGACAGAAGACAGAGAAAGAGAAATACAGACAGACAGAAGACAGAGAAAGAGAAATACAGACAGACAGAAGACAGAGAAAGAGAAATACAGACAGACAGAAGACAGAGAAAGAGAAATACAGACAGACAGAAGACAGAGAAAGAGAAATACAGACAGACAGAAGACAGAGAAAGAGAAATACAGACAGACAGAAGACAGAGAAAGAGAAATACAGACAGACAGAAGACAGAGAAAGAGAAATACAGACAGACAGAAGACAGAGAAAGAGAAATACAGACAGACAGAAGACAGAGAAAGAGAAATACAGACAGACAGAAGACAGAGAAAGAGAAATACAGACAGACAGAAGACAGAGAAAGAGAAATACAGACAGACAGAAGACAGAGAAAGAGAAATACAGACAGACAGAAGACAGAGAAAGAGAAATACAGACAGACAGAAGACAGAGAAAGAGAAATACAGACAGACAGAAGACAGAGAAAGAGAAATACAGACAGACAGAAGACAGAGAAAGAGAAATACAGACAGACAGAAGACAGAGAAAGAGAAATACAGACAGACAGAAGACAGAGAAAGAGAAATACAGACAGACAGAAGACAGAGAAAGAGAAATACAGACAGACAGAAGACAGAGAAAGAGAAATACAGACAGACAGAAGACAGAGAAAGAGAAATACAGACAGACAGAAGACAGAGAAAGAGAAATACAGACAGACAGAAGACAGAGAAAGAGAAATACAGACAGACAGAAGACAGAGAAAGAGAAATACAGACAGACAGAAGACAGAGAAAGAGAAATACAGACAGACAGAAGACAGAGAAAGAGAAATACAGACAGACAGAAGACAGAGAAAGAGAAATACAGACAGACAGAAGACAGAGAAAGAGAAATACAGACAGACAGAAGACAGAGAAAGAGAAATACAGACAGACAGAAGACAGAGAAAGAGAAATACAGACAGACAGAAGACAGAGAAAGAGAAATACAGACAGACAGAAGACAGAGAAAGAGAAATACAGACAGACAGAAGACAGAGAAAGAGAAATACAGACAGACAGAAGACAGAGAAAGAGAAATACAGACAGACAGAAGACAGAGAAAGAGAAATACAGACAGACAGAAGACAGAGAAAGAGAAATACAGACAGACAGAAGACAGAGAAAGAGAAATACAGACAGACAGAAGACAGAGAAAGAGAAATACAGACAGACAGAAGACAGAGAAAGAGAAATACAGACAGACAGAAGACAGAGAAAGAGAAATACAGACAGACAGAAGACAGAGAAAGAGAAATACAGACAGACAGAAGACAGAGAAAGAGAAATACAGACAGACAGAAGACAGAGAAAGAGAAATACAGACAGACAGAAGACAGAGAAAGAGAAATACAGACAGACAGAAGACAGAGAAAGAGAAATACAGACAGACAGAAGACAGAGAAAGAGAAATACAGACAGACAGAAGACAGAGAAAGAGAAATACAGACAGACAGAAGACAGAGAAAGAGAAATACAGACAGACAGAAGACAGAGAAAGAGAAATACAGACAGACAGAAGACAGAGAAAGAGAAATACAGACAGACAGAAGACAGAGAAAGAGAAATACAGACAGACAGAAGACAGAGAAAGAGAAATACAGACAGACAGAAGACAGAGAAAGAGAAATACAGACAGACAGAAGACAGAGAAAGAGAAATACAGACAGACAGAAGACAGAGAAAGAGAAATACAGACAGACAGAAGACAGAGAAAGAGAAATACAGACAGACAGAAGACAGAGAAAGAGAAATACAGACAGACAGAAGACAGAGAAAGAGAAATACAGACAGACAGAAGACAGAGAAAGAGAAATACAGACAGACAGAAGACAGAGAAAGAGAAATACAGACAGACAGAAGACAGAGAAAGAGAAATACAGACAGACAGAAGACAGAGAAAGAGAAATACAGACAGACAGAAGACAGAGAAAGAGAAATACAGACAGACAGAAGACAGAGAAAGAGAAATACAGACAGACAGAAGACAGAGAAAGAGAAATACAGACAGACAGAAGACAGAGAAAGAGAAATACAGACAGACAGAAGACAGAGAAAGAGAAATACAGACAGACAGAAGACAGAGAAAGAGAAATACAGACAGACAGAAGACAGAGAAAGAGAAATACAGACAGACAGAAGACAGAGAAAGAGAAATACAGACAGACAGAAGACAGAGAAAGAGAAATACAGACAGACAGAAGACAGAGAAAGAGAAATACAGACAGACAGAAGACAGAGAAAGAGAAATACAGACAGACAGAAGACAGAGAAAGAGAAATACAGACAGACAGAAGACAGAGAAAGAGAAATACAGACAGACAGAAGACAGAGAAAGAGAAATACAGACAGACAGAAGACAGAGAAAGAGAAATACAGACAGACAGAAGACAGAGAAAGAGAAATACAGACAGACAGAAGACAGAGAAAGAGAAATACAGACAGACAGAAGACAGAGAAAGAGAAATACAGACAGACAGAAGACAGAGAAAGAGAAATACAGACAGACAGAAGACAGAGAAAGAGAAATACAGACAGACAGAAGACAGAGAAAGAGAAATACAGACAGACAGAAGACAGAGAAAGAGAAATACAGACAGACAGAAGACAGAGAAAGAGAAATACAGACAGACAGAAGACAGAGAAAGAGAAATACAGACAGACAGAAGACAGAGAAAGAGAAATACAGACAGACAGAAGACAGAGAAAGAGAAATACAGACAGACAGAAGACAGAGAAAGAGAAATACAGACAGACAGAAGACAGAGAAAGAGAAATACAGACAGACAGAAGACAGAGAAAGAGAAATACAGACAGACAGAAGACAGAGAAAGAGAAATACAGACAGACAGAAGACAGAGAAAGAGAAATACAGACAGACAGAAGACAGAGAAAGAGAAATACAGACAGACAGAAGACAGAGAAAGAGAAATACAGACAGACAGAAGACAGAGAAAGAGAAATACAGACAGACAGAAGACAGAGAAAGACAGTAATACAGACAGACAGAAGACAGAAAGACAGGAATACAGACAGACAGAAGAGAGAGAAAGAGAAATACAGACAGAGAAAGAGAAATACAGACAGACAGAAGACAGAGAAAGACAGAAATAGACAGAAATACAGACAGAGAAAGACAGAAATACAGACAGACAGAAGACAGAGAAAGACAGAAATAGACAGAAATACAGACAGAGAAAGACAGAAATACAGACAGAGAAAGACAGAAATACAGACAGAGAAAGACAGAAATACAGACAGAGAAAGACAGAAATACAGACAGAGAAAGACAGAAATACAGACAGAGAAAGACAGAAATACAGACAGAGAAAGACAGAAATACAGACAGAGAAAGACAGAAATACAGACAGAGAAAGACAGAAATACAGACAGAGAAAGACAGAAATACAGACAGAGAAAGACAGAAATACAGACAGAGAAAGACAGAAATACAGACAGAGAAAGACAGAAATACAGACAGAGAAAGACAGAAATACAGACAGAGAAAGACAGAAATACAGACAGAGAAAGACAGAAATACAGACAGAGAAAGACAGAAATACAGACAGAGAAAGACAGAAATACAGACAGAGAAAGACAGAAATACAGACAGAGAAAGACAGAAATACAGACAGAGAAAGACAGAAATACAGACAGAGAAAGACAGAAATACAGACAGAGAAAGACAGAAATACAGACAGAGAAAGACAGAAATACAGACAGAGAAAGACAGAAATACAGACAGAGAAAGACAGAAATACAGACAGAGAAAGACAGAAATACAGACAGAGAAAGACAGAAATACAGACAGAGAAAGACAGAAATACAGACAGAGAAAGACAGAAATACAGACAGAGAAAGACAGAAATACAGACAGACAGAAGACAGAGAAAGACAGAAATACAGACAGACAGAAGACAGAGAAAGACAGTAATACAGACAGACAGAAGACAGAAAGACAGGAATACAGACAGACAGAAGAGAGAGAAAGAGAAATACAGACAGAGAAAGAGAAATACAGACAGACAGAAGACAGAGAAAGACAGAAATACAGACAGATCAGACAGTCTGTCTTTTCTCACACTTCTGACTGAAGAATTTCCATTTACAGAAGAAGGATTTACATTTAGTCAGTTTGCACTCTTTTATCCGAAGCGACTCACAAATGAGGACAACATTAAAAAAAGAAAAATAAATAAATAAAAATGTAACAACAAGAGTGATTTCCAAGCGATGAAATATATCAGAGCGTTACTAAAATGACATATAGTCGATATTCGCTATAGAAATGTCCTGTCATAAAGTTTTTAAATAAGAGTGATATTTATAGTTGTCCCGTGGCTGAGACCGAAGGAGAAGCACATAACTTACTGAGATTTGCTCGAGTTTATGCTGATAACAAAATCATCGAGTGTTTCATTCCTTCATTTCTGTGCTGCTGACTGAAAATCGCGCAAAAGTTGAACAAACTGAAGATAAACTCTGAATGAATTACACACTCACACGCGCGTCTGCGGCAGAGCTCGCTCCGGTTGTTGTTGTTTTCCTCCGGATGCTTGTGTGTTTCTCCGATCCACTGAAACACAGAAGAAGCCCGTCAGAAACTTCCGCAGGCGGCGCGTCACATGAGCGTGGGAAACTCCACTGCAAGCGACTGATTTGACGCGACGCGACGCGACGCGATACTAGGTGCGGCAAAAACCGCTAACGGCTGTAACCTATAAGCATTGTTATCTGCCATACAAAAAGAAATTATCTTTATGAATCTTTAAAAAAAATTATTTTTTAAAATCCTCATCGAATCCTCACACTCGACTGCTTTTGCATTGAGAATCCACATTAAAAACAGATCATATTTGTTTGTTTGTTTATTTGTTTATTTATTTTGTGTGTATAATACTATATAATAATAATGTAAAAAATAAAGAATATATTTTTCTGTATATTATTTTATATATTACTTTATTTATTATATATAGATATACATATATATTTATAATTTATATTAATTAATTTTATATATTATCTATTTTTCTGTCAATCAAATGTGCAAGAAGACCTAATTTAGAACGTATTTAAATATGTATTTAATATGTATATATAGTTTATATCAAATTATCAATTTTTTCTTTAAAATATGTATTATATATATAAATTATCTATTTTTCTGTCAATTAAATGTACAAAAAGACCTCATTTATTTAATATAGCTATATATAATTATATTCGTTTTTATTCTTGATGTAATTAAAAAGGACTTTCTGAATTTTAAACTTATGAACAGGAAAAATCTATATATTATATTCTGATACATTCTGGTATTTATGGACATTGTTGTTTCATTGTATTTGAATGTTTCTAAAAGCAGCATTACACGCGTTGGCAATAGGTGGCGCTGCAGGACTGTGAGTGAATATTAGCCTGTGTTGTGTTGGAACAGCATTCCGCACACTGCACAGTATATACTGCCTACTGCTGGAGTTTAGCATGCAGTATGCAATGACTTCAAACTGTAGTATGCTGCATTATTTTCCTCATTACAGTGCATGTTTATTTCAGACTGTTTTATTCTCAGAAATAAGAAAATGTTACATTTGTAATGATTTTTTGTCCGTACGTGCGTATAATTAGTCACAGTTGATGTCATCGCTGGTTCATTTTGCAAACTTGCCTAGCCAACCGCATTGCATTGTGGGATGCTGTACATTTTATAGTGGGTTCCCTTCATAGTGTGCACACTGTACATCATAAACTGCAAAAACAGCACATGTTCAGTAGAGTAGACATCATTTATACTGTGAGATTGTCCAGAGGCTGCACTGAAATGTTTAATCGTCAGCTGTTTGTTTCATATAGAGAGATATAAAGTATGTTTTTCATCATCACCATCATCATCATCATTATCAGTAAACAATAGTGTAGGACGAAACACGAAAGTGAGTCAGAGTCTAGCAGCTGAGCGGCTCGAATGCCTAGTGTGGGCACTTTAACAGCTCACATCGTGTGTGTGTGTGTGTGTGTG
>JADLZM010003318.1:1138002-1154057 GCA_018148995.1 Sinocyclocheilus maitianheensis
AGCATTCAGCAGCGCTGTGATACAAAGGAACAAGATTCTGTAACAAACACACTCATGATTCTGTGCGGTGAGCCGGTCTATAAGTAGAACAGCAGCACTTCCTGTGTGTGTGTGTGTGTGTGTGTGTGTGTGTGTGTGTGTGTGTGTGTGTGTGTGTGTGTGTGAGAGAGTGAGTGAGTGAGCGAGTGTGTGTGTGTGTCACCTCTCGGGTCCACCTGTGCCAGGTATGTTAAGGTGCAGCTGGTGGGGCCAGTGCGTTGGATCAGGTATCCCGTCTGGATGGAAACGGCTCGCACCAGATCTTTCTTAGGAGGATATTTCTGAAACACACACAATCAATCAATCAATCTATAAACACATCAAGATCAGACTTCAGGCATCACTATGGTTACGGGAACACTATGAGATCTCATTCAACATCCCATAATGATCAAAATGACACTCTGGCCTGTGTGTGTGTGTGTGTGTGTGTGGGTGTATGTGAGTGCTAGACAATGAGAAGAAAAGGACAGAGATAAGACACGTTTCTCTGTCTCAGTGATGACAGACAGATCAATGCAGTGCGGAGCTGCAGCAAACCAGTCTGATCATGTGACTACAGATTCCACAATTTTATGACACTCTCACACACACACACTCATATGCACTCTCACACACACTCGCATTCACTCACACACACACACACACACACACTCACAGTCGTTATAAAAAACTGGTTGACTAGTAATTTCTTACTGTTAAATTCTGAAAGAACAGGGGTGTTAGTTATCAGACCACAAACCTAAGGTTTTAATAAGGTTATTACATGCGGTTAAATATTTAACCGGCCATACTGGCTTTTGGCTATTGAAAACATTAACTGTAACCATCTGAAATTAACGGAAGTAACTGCACAGTAAGCACATTCAATACAAACATAGATGGTACTGACATCAGCATTTAGCGTTTGCTTTTAAATTGTTTTTAAATTAAAATTTAAGTTGAAACTACATATAACTGGCCTTAAATGAAAACATTCAAGTCAAGTCACCTGTATTTATATAGCGCTTTTAACAATACAGATTGTGTCAAAGCAGCTTTATAATCTTAAACGGGGAAACAGTGTTCGTTCTCGTCTGGCGAGACCAGCAGTTTCATTCTAGGCTGCAGCAAAGTCAGATTGTGCCGAGGACTCATCTGGTTCCTGTGGTCTTGTCCCGGTGGTCGTCTGAGACAAGGTCTTCACTGGGGCTCTGTCTCTGGAGCCCATCTAGTTGTCCTGGTCTCCGCTGACATTCAGGGCTGTAGAGGTCATCTCTAGGTGCTGATCCACCATCTGGGCTGGATATGGACTGGATCTGGGTGACTGCAGTGACCATCTGATCTGAAAGCCCTCGTCTCCTAGACGGCCATCGGGACAAGACCACGGGAACCAGATGAGTCCTCTGCACAATCTGACTTTGCTGCAGCCTAGAATTAAACTGCTGGTCTCGCCAGACGAGAACGAACACTTTTTCCCCGTTTAATATTATAAAGCTGCTTTGACACAATCTGCATTGTAAAAAGCGCTATATAAATAATGGTGACTTGACACACACACACAAACACATCTGTATAGCATCACCGTGACACACTCCAGCTGTTGTAGTGAACACAGACCATCATCACATCGTTAGTAACGATCAGCAGATCGTTAGCAGCAGAATCATTACTGTCCTGACGGTCACACAAACGCACATCAGTGCTGAACGCTGACCGTACAGAAGAATCAATGCAGCGCTGCACACTCAATCATGAACAGGGCAGCACAGCGATTCCCAAACTCTCAGCAAACACATTTCCCCCTCAGATTTTACGTTAATTTCAATAATATTGCAATATTACAGTTCTCTGATGTCAGATAATGTTCATATAGAATTGTAAACAAATATTTCGAATATTATAAACAAATACAAGATTTAATCACTTTTATTTATTTTTATTATTTATTTATTTAGCTTTTACATCTATACAATATAAGGCAAGACCCTACAGACAAAACCAGCATGCACTGGTCAATTTTGAGATTTTGGTCAGTTTTGTTTCAATAACATGTCTTATTTCAGACTAGATGAAAGAAAACATCCAAAAAATACATTGAGTTGTATTGCACTGTATCTATTTGTGTCTTTAGATTTTAATTACAATACATATCTTTAAAAGTTTTTTTTCCACTTCAGCAGCACTTACATACACCAAAACTTAGAGGTTTATTCCTCTCTATATTCTGAAGGTTTTTACTGAGGGGTTTGTTAATATATCCTTCACACTGGTTTATACAGCATTATATTCCTAAAAACATGGCGAAAATGCATATTTTTAAATGCTGTGAGTTTTTTCTCCACTTCAGCAGCACTTACAAACATCAAAACTTAGAGGTTTATTCCTCTCTATATTCTGAAGGTTTTTATAGAAGGGTTTGTTTATACATGATTCATCCTGGTCTATACAATATTTTATTCCTATTACAGCGAAAATGTTTTTTTTCTCTATTGACACTATTTTCTATTGATGGAGTGATAAAAAGAGAAATACAAAACCCCTAGAGTAAAAACCTTCAACTCTAAAATCAAACAAGAATTTTGAACCTAGATTTATCCAATGTTCATTGCATATTTAATTTGCATATTAGCACATTTCAGAAAACATAATAAACATTTGTCTTAATTTACTGTAATCAGTCAAATGGGGAAAGTAATGATAAATAAATATTATATGATATGATGATATCGATTAATATATATTACCTTATTCACCTGTAGTGACTTGCCTTCATTTAATTTAAATACAATTATTAGCTTTTCATTTCTTAGCTATGATTATTATTTCTTATTAAACTAATAAAAACAAATTAAAAAGAACTACAAAAGATATATTTAAAAAACAAAAACAATAAAAATTACAAAAATACTAAAACTTTAAATAAAATTAAAGCGATAACAGGAAATATAAAAATGAAATCTAATTCAAACTACACTAGTAAATCAATGAGACTAAACTAGCACAGCAGCACTCACAGCGTGTTTGACGGAGTAGTTCATGATGATGTAATCGTTGCCCATCGGCAGCCAGGAGCGCAGGGTGATGACATCACGGTTCTTCAGCGGTTTAGGACACTTCCCTAAAAAGAATGAACGCTTACTAGCATTAACACAAAGTAAATTGCATATTTTGATATTTAAAGGCTAATTCTGCAGTGGCAGAACTTACAGGAGTAATAGCCCACATCTGCGTTGACTGTCAGTTTGCCGATGTCAAACGTCTCGATGACATTTGCGTCCCACTTTCGCCGATACTCGATGTCGTGGAGCACGTCGTACATGGTCTCAGCTGGGATGTCCTTACACAGCATTCGACACTGAGGAGAGAGCAGAAGAACTACGTTACCCAGAATGCATCACAGGCCATAAAGCGTCAAGAAGAAACTAAAACCTAAAACCATAAAAAAATGTTATTGCTTTAAATAAAATTGTATTACATTTTAAAAATTAATACAAATTCATTAATAATAAAATTAATATAAAATATAAACAAACTTAAACTTATTTCCACTAGTTGCCAAGGCAACATTTCTCATGTAGTTTGACAATGTACTAAAATAACTAAAATGAATACAATAAATCCCAAAACCTAATAAAAATGACAAAAACATCAAATGAAATTACTAAGATTTGAACTAAAATTAAAATGGACAATTTGAAATACAAAAAAATTAAACTTTAGTTGAATTTGAAGTTAATAATAAAACTAAAATAATTAAAAAATAAATAAATAAAACAAAATTAATAAAACTTTAAAATTAAAGTGAAAATAGAATAATAAAAAATTAATAAAATCTATAGACATATTTTAAAAACAAAAACCGATAAAAATGACAAAAAACAACAAATACTTAAACTTTAACTAAAATTAAAGTGAAAAAATATAAAAATAATTTAAAATACTAACAAAAACTATAATTTTTCAATGATGCTAAAATAACACTGGTCAGAAGTGACAAAACAAATAAACATTTCAAATGTAAATATCTCTCCTGGAAATGGACAATATATTGACGACATTATACTGTTCAAACATCTTGTGAAGTAGCAGATAATATGCATGACTGTGTCATAAAAAAAAGCTGTAAATGAAGCTCGACACATTTTGTGATAATTCAAGCGTCCGTGACCCTAAAACAGAAACGCACGCGTGTAACTAATGACCTACATCAGGTGAAACGAGGCTGCAGTTACTCTGAATCTGAAGTGCTTTGTGAAATATGAAACCAGGCCATTAAAGCAGATCTCGTCTCAACAGCACCTGTGTTTTCTAGAGCGTCCACAAGAACGCAAGAGAGAAGCAATGGAAAACAGCTGTAGGCGCAGAAACGACACACTAAAGTCTTACAAAACCTCAGCGATAGAGAGAAAAAGTACAGATACAAAAATGATGTGAAGATTTATACAGAACAACCTCGCAGTGGTTACAAACAGGGTTATTCTCATTAACTAAAACTAATCTATTAAAACATTTTTGCTAATGTGTGAGAAATAAATTAAAATATAAATATTGGGATGAAAAACTTATGTTTTTACATTTTTATTTATAATAGTTGTGTAAGTTAGTTGCTTAATAAACTTGAGTTGAAGCACTAAAATCACTAAATGGATTTAAATGAAAAATAAAACTGTAAATTATACCTAGTAATAGTAAAACAAAAAAGACGACAAAAGCACATAAAATTACTAAACTTACAGTATATAAAAAACTGATTCAAAGCTAATTCAAAACATTGATAAAAACTATAATTGTATTTAAGTAATACTAAAATAACAGTGACACACAAACAGATTTTAATGATTAACCAGAGATCAAAAAGTTTCGAACATGTTTTATAAATAGAAATAACTTCATGCAACACACTGGATTGACGCGATGGAAGTTGTGAGTTTAGTTACTTAAACAGTGATTTCACCCCCTCGTTGCTTAGGAACATAAAGCAGTGTTTTCATATCTAAGCTATTTTATTAATAAAAGTCACTGGGCAGCATTGACAAGTTTATGTACTCCTGAATATCTCTGTGTGCGCGAAGCGCAATCTCTGATCTCTCGCTTTCTTTCTCTATTTTCGATACGTGCTCCGTAGTCCCAATCTGAATAATTATTCGTGAACCATCATTTTAAATCGGTAATTCGTAGCGAGGATCACGAATCATTCAATTCTCAAAATGATTCGCAAACCCGCTCCGAGTTCCCGATCTAAATCAAATTATTCGTGATACGCGATCTGATTGGATTGTTTTGAAGCGCGAGCACACGCGCTAGTTGCCATAACAGTGAAGGTCTCAGAGCGACGTCATTATTAAAAGGTTCGGTCCGCATTATTAATGAGAAGAAGAAACTCGCTCACAAGGAAGGGGTTACACTCGAAAACATCAAGAGTGTAAAACAGATACATCCACTCACACACACACACTCCCAGACACACACACACACACTTACACACACTCCCAGACACACACACACACACACACACTCAAATTAATTGGTATGGCTATAACCATATAACCAAAATGAGTCAGAAGACTGAAATAAGAGGTTAAAATCAGATCAGACCCAGAAGGATTAAGCTCTGATAAAGCATTCCTGTTCATTTGTGTTACATTTTTATAGAATTGTAATGTTTTGTGTAACAAACTGTTTTCTGTGTTCAGGTTTGAATGTAGTAATAATAATGCAAAAACCTACACTTCAAATCAACATTTAAAACAACAAAAAATATAAACCTTGACAAAAAGTAGTCTTAGATAATGCCCTAATATACATTTAAGTCCAAAACCTAATAAACGTAAACTATGTATAAAAACAACTAGGCCTCTCTATCGAGTCCTATACAGGGATCTAGTGGTTACATCATGACATTACAGGGTTTTCTTTCTTTGCTCTCACCAGGAGGTGCTATTCTGCCTTCAAAAATCGGATTTTAAAGGCCTAGTCTCTATTTTAATCTGAAATACTGCATTAATTGAAAAAAAAAATTTTTTTTAAATTTGAAAAAAAAAATCTGTACTATTTTCAATGGGAAACATTTATAATTATTGCATATATATTAATTAGTACCATAAAATTATCTCAAAATACAAAAGAAAAAAATATTATTGAACAAAAATATATTGGATTGATTTTACTGAAGAAAAAAAAAAAGTTAAATTTCAGGTGTTCGGTCACTTTTGACCGCGAAGACCACGAGTGTGACTCCCAAATAAGGAGCGCACAAGGAACAGCTCAGTAAATAAGAAGTTAATACGGTTATATTTTAAACACACTATTGTCTGTTTTTGCTCAACTTTGCTAACGCAAATATTACCTAAAGCCACAGCAGAAATGCTGTACGTCTCCGAGCAACACAGCGATGTTTAGTTTCTGAATGAATCCGCGTTTTGAACGAATCGTGTGAATCAATGATACAAAGGCCCATTCATAAAGTGTTTACTTAATTTCTGAATTAATCAGCCATTTGAATAAATCAAATTAATGAATGACTCAAAGACATTTACTGCCATCTGCTGGCAGATTTCGTTTCTTATTTAGAGTATAATTTCAGTAAAGAATAAATAAATAAAAACATTAAAGGGATAGTTCACCGCAAAATTAAAATTCTGTCATCATTTACTCACCCTCATGTCGTTTCAAACCTGTATGCCTTTTCTTTTGTGGAACATAAAAGCAGGTATTTTGAAGACTATAATACATTTCATGTTGAATCAAATATTTCTTTCTAAAGCTACTATTTGTAATGTCTACTTGATACTTTTCTCATTTAACACAATATTAGCTTTAAATAATCTTTTGTGGGTATTTTCAAAGCCAAATTTAGCTTTGCGATTAATTAGATTAATATATGTGATTTCAATTATTAAATAATAGTGTAACAGTTCTATATTGAATTACTGTTACTGTAGTTTGTCTCCTCAACACTAGGGGGCTATGTCCTCAGGTATGAGGGTGAAGACATCAATATAAGTGGAGAGAGTAAGTGAAGGATGGGGGGGTTCTTTTTTTTGTAATAGAGAGGCAGGATGTTTGAGTGATGGCTCACCGTTTGCATCCTTTGTTAGGCCAGAGATGGGAAAATGTTTTCTACTGAATCTCTGAGCCTTATGTTAAATTAAGTGTATGTTACCTGAGGTCTTGAGTCAAGTTGCTCTATTAGACTGTGTACAATAAGTTCAACCGCGAAATGCGTGTGGGAGATGCCAATGGATTAAATACAGACGGTCTGTGGATTATTCATTGACTGATTCATCGTGCCATCGCCGGTATTGGAACGTTTGGGAGAAAATTGTTGGCAACGGCCAAACAACGCTGGAAATACAGGTTTTTGTAGAACGTATTGCCTGGACTGTTTTGAAGGAACTGATTTGTACATATTATGGGGAGGGGGTGAAATGGTTGTTTATGTGTGGAGGTTGCTTGTTTGTATACACTATGGCACTTTAATATATTAGTATCAAAAACTCAATGGATTGTATCCCATATTTTTATTGTGGCTTTCGTTAAACTGATGTTTGAGAGAGTTTGTTACACAAAATGGCGCCCGAACAGGGACAATCCAAATTATATTGAGTAAAAGCAGTGTGTACTTACTTGGGAAGTAATTCATTTATATGAGAAAAGTTTTGTATAGAGGGTTTATACCCCTGTCAGTCGATTTATTGCATGAATACTCATTCTGAAGGTCATACTTTCTCATAACTTTTCTAGATGGCGACTGACCCTGCCGAGACTGGGAGTGAGTATCTCATAGAGCCTAACTATAATTCGGATGCATTTATTGTGCATCGGGAACCTGTCAGAGACCTGATTCAGTCATTTAGTAGTCTTTATCTGGAGCCTGAGCAGGAGGATGATGAGGGGAAGGAAGTGGAAGATAGTGGTTTGCTACCACTTCCACCACCTCCTGAAGACGAAGATGAAAGTCTTATATCCCTAGTGTTGGCTAACCGAGTTAAATATTTGGAAACTAGAATGAGTGTGATAGAGGGAAACCTGAGTGGCCGTCTTGATAAGTTTGAAACTCAGGTGCTGGATAATTTGAACACTCATCAGAACAAAATAAGTTCTTTAGAAGTTCAGGTCAAGGCTTATGAAAGGTCTTTGAACCAACGAGATGAAGCAATTGTTACCGAGGCTAAGAATGAATGTCAACGAATAAAACAGGTCTTAGAGGAAAGCATCCAAGATTTGGGTAGAGCAGTCATGGATTGTCTTAAGCGGAGAGATGCTACTTCCACTCCTGCCAGACATTCAACTCCACTTCCAGAAATTTACTCTCGCTCTATTCAGTTTAAAACTCCTATAAAACTTGACTTTCCAAAATTCAGCAGTTTGGATGGGGAGGACCCTATTGCCTATCTGGAGAAATGCGAAGAGTATCTTGCCATCCAACCTTTAAGTAATGCTGAGATTTTGTCTATGTTACCATCTGTTCTCACCCATACGGCCAAGGACTGGTGGGTAGCTGAGAAGGCACGTGTCAAGTCATGGACACAATTTAAAACAGTTTTTCTGCAGTCATTTTTACCTGAAGACCACGAGGTGGAAGCAGAGAGAAGGATTAGGGAACGAAAGCAGGCAGTGGATGAGAACATTCGTTCTTTTGTTTATCAATATAGAGCTCTATGTCTAAGATTGAAGCCTGCCATGACAGAGCGTGAGATTCTTCAAGCTGTATTGAGGAACTGCAATCCGCGCATTGCCAGCATTCTGAGAGGAACTGTGTCTACGATAGAAGAGTTAGTGCGTGTAGGCACGCTGGTGGAACGTGATCTGAATGAAGAGAGAGTTTTTTGGAGGCAAAGACAAGCAGAGCAAGCAACATTACGTGGAGGAGGAAAGCCAGGCCGAGGACGTCCCAACAGCCATAACATTGCTGTATATACAGAGGTTTACCAACCCCCCATGATAACTCTGACGTTGCCTTTGAATATTCGTAACCATCATTTGGAAGCAATTATTGACACCGGAAGCTCTTATTCTTTAATCCAAGAGTCTCTCTGGGATCAGATTAAGCAGGAAGGGGAGTCTTTGCAGTCCAGTAAGGGTCAAACATTCTCGCTTGCCAACGGTCATGTACAGCACGCATTAGGAAAAGTTTCTCTACAATGTGTAGTGCATAATCAAGTATATCCGTTCAGGGTATTTGTGATGAGGAATCATGATTTGACCTTTCCTCTCATTATCGGACTTGAGTTTCTGTCTATTTCTGGCATGAAGTTGGATTTTGCTGCCGCATCCTATATATTCCCTGAAGAGGAGAAGTCACATTATTTTATTGCTCCTGCCAGCTTTAAACTTGCTGAGGGATTGTCTTCCGCTACTAGACTGCACATAGCGCTTCCATCTGTGCAGATGAGTGAAGCTAACCGAACAATGATAAAAGGACTGGTTGATGCAGCCGAGGTTTCACAAAGTCAAAAACGACAGCTAGAACAACTGTTGTTCGGATGGACCACGGTGTGCACGGATTCGCTGGGATGTACTTCCAACATTACCCATCGAATTAATACTAAGGATGAAATACCGGTAAGGAGAAAAGCATATCCTACGCCTGTCCATAAACAAAAGTTTATAGATGACGAAATAGCTAAAATGCTGGAGAAAAGAATAATCAGACCATCTACCTCTCCCTGGGCTGCTCCAGTAGTGCTGGTACCAAAGAAGGATGGGAGTATGCGCTTTTGTGTTGACTATAGAGCTCTGAACACCAAGACCCCCCTTGATGGCTTTCCTATGCCGCAAGTGCACGACATCCTTACTTCTCTTTACGGAGCTACGGTTTTTAGTACACTGGATTTGAGGAGTGGCTACTGGCAGGTATGCATGGAAGAGGCCAGCATCGCTAAGACTGCATTTGTCACCAAAACTGCCCAATATGAATTCTTACGTCTTCCTTTCGGGCTGAAAAACGCTGCAGCGACTTTCCAACGATTGATGAATTCCATCCTGCGGAAGTTCATTGGCAAGTTTTGCTTCGTCTATATTGACGATATTGTGATATATTCTACCAATGTCCAAGAGCATTATGGACATCTCCGTCAGCTATTTGCTGAGTTGGAGGCTGCAGGGTTGACATTGAACCTGAAGAAGTGTAATCTTCTCCAAAAATCCCTTTCTTTTCTTGGACATGTTGTCTCAGAGGGGGGAGTGAGGACAGAACCCTCAAAGGTAGAAGCCATAAATAACTTCCCCATTCCCAAGACGGTGAAGGAAGTTCAGCGCTTTCTTGGGTTAGCGGGTTGGTACCACCGCTTTATTCCTCATTTCTACGAACAGGCAGCCCCTCTCCATGCTCTAAAGAAGAAAGAGGCTAGATGGGAATGGACCGCAGAGTGTCAGCAAGCTTTTGAAACCTTGAAAGAAGCTCTTCAGAAAACCCCTGTGTTGCGACCCCCTGATTTCAGTCGCGACTTTCGAGTGCAGACTGATGCTAGTAACATCGGGCTCGGAGCGGTTCTTACTCAAGAGTCAGAGGAGGGAGAAAGTGTCGTAGCATACGCTTCAAAACTCCTGCATGGAGCTGAAAAGGCCTATTCTACAGCAGAGAAAGAATGCTTGGCAGTTGTGTGGGCTGTGGAGAAATGGCGTGAATACCTAGAAGGCCGTCGTTTTGACGTACTGACAGATCATTCCGCTCTTACCTGGGTTTTCAACCAACCCCGACCCACATCCCGTCTCACAAGATGGGCAATTAGGCTGCAGAGCTTTGAGTTTGTAGTGAAGTATCGGAAAGGTCAGTGTAACCTAGTTCCGGATACATTGTCACGGGGGTTGGAGGAGGAGATCCAAGGGACCATAGCCCTTTCGCAAGCAAATAGTGAATCATATGATTTGCCGGTGAGCTGGGAGGATATCGGTAGAGAACAGAAGGAAGATGTTACTCTCCAACCTTTGTGGGCTGAGGTAAAGGATGGTAACGCAAGTTTCCACCGTGTGCATTATGTTAGCCAGAATGGGTATCTCTTCAGAAGTACCACTGACAAGAATGGGGGTCAGAATTTACAAGTTGTCATGCCATCTAAACTCCGTGAACATTGTCTGCAGTATGGACATGCCAGTCCATTAAGTGGGCATCTCGGGCGTATGAAGACTTTACGGAGGTTATTAGAGGTAACATACTGGCCTGAGATTCGAAAAGATGTCTGGAAGATGTGTAAAGAATGCCAAATATGCCAACAATATAAACCCCGCATCTCTAAACTGGCAGGGCGTCTCCAGTCCACACCAGTGGTCGAACCAGGGTACATGCTGGGGGTTGACTTGATGGGGCCATTCCCTAAAAGCACTCGTATGAATGAGTACCTGCTGGTGGTAGTGGACTATTGCAGCAAGTGGGTCGAACTGTTCGCAATGAGATCCGCAAAGACCCCTCTAATAGCTAATATTTTAGTTAAAGACATCTTTACGAGGTGGGGAACACCAGTGTACCTCGTATCAGACAGAGGACCGCAGTTCACTTCCCAACTGCTGAATGAGACCTGTAAGCAGTGGGGAGTGGTACAGAAACTTACCACTGCCTATCATCCCCAGACAAATCTTACCGAACGTGTCAATAGAGTTCTCAAGACGATGCTAGCCTCCTATGTCCGAGATAATCACCGACAATGGGACCGGTGGGTTGCTGAATTTCGCTATGCCATCAATTCCGCCTGGCAGGAGAGCACAGGTCATACTCCCGCTGAGATCGCCTTAGGACGGAAGTTGAAAGGCCCACTGGAACGGTTGGTACATAAGCCTCCAAACCCTGACCATTCAGCATATAGTTTGCTAGAGCGGCAGAAAGTAATGCTTGGAAAAGTGAAGGAGAATGTCAATAGAGCTCAGGAACGACAGGCCCGATATTATGATCTCCGAAGAAGATCAGTACAATACCGACCAGGAGATTTAGTCTGGATACTCACTCATCCGCTGTCTCGTGCAGGTGACGCTTTTATGGCGAAGTTAGCAGCCAAGTGGCAAGGTCCTGCTGAAGTAGTGTCACAGGTTAACAAGGTTAATTATAAAGTAAAAATGCTGGATAATCCGGATGGCATTGTCACATATCATGTTGAGAAATTGAAACCCTTCTTTGGGACTGTTCAGCCTTTTCCTAAAGGGGAGGGTGTGTAACAGTTCTATATTGAATTACTGTTACTGTAGTTTGTCTCCTCAACACTAGGGGGCTATGTCCTCAGGTATGAGGGTGAAGACATCAATATAAGTGGAGAGAGTAAGTGAAGGATGGGGGGGTTCTTTTTTTTGTAATAGAGAGGCAGGATGTTTGAGTGATGGCTCACCGTTTGCATCCTTTGTTAGGCCAGAGATGGGAAAATGTTTTCTACTGAATCTCTGAGCCTTATGTTAAATTAAGTGTATGTTACCTGAGGTCTTGAGTCAAGTTGCTCTATTAGACTGTGTACAATAAGTTCAACCGCGAAATGCGTGTGGGAGATGCCAATGGATTAAATACAGACGGTCTGTGGATTATTCATTGACTGATTCATCGTGCCATCGCCGGTATTGGAACGTTTGGGAGAAAATTGTTGGCAACGGCCAAACAACGCTGGAAATACAGGTTTTTGTAGAACGTATTGCCTGGACTGTTTTGAAGGAACTGATTTGTACATATTATGGGGAGGGGGTGAAATGGTTGTTTATGTGTGGAGGTTGCTTGTTTGTATACACTATTGCACTTTAATATATTAGTATCAAAAACTCAATGGATTGTATCCCATATTTTTATTGTGGCTTTCGTTAAACTGATGTTTGAGAGAGTTTGTTACAATAGTATATTCGATTTTTAGATATTTTATATATATATATATATATCATTTTTTTTATGCTTTTTATTGCTATACAAATTTTTTCTTTTGTATAGGATAAATATGATGCAATTCGATGAAGCATTGCACATGACAAATTATGAACCGTGATAAATATAATTCTACTGACTTGAATAAAAATGCGTAAAAACTGAACATTCACAAAATAAATATAAAATTCAAATTAATATTTACACATTTATAAAATATTCAGGTATATGTGCCTCTGCTCCAGTTCCCGTTTCTCTGATTGGTTTAGGATTACAGCGAGTGTAGTTCCTTTAAACGTGTTATTAAATGGTTAAACATGATTTTGAAAAACAGCAGCAAACATGATCATTAATGAGCTCAGCGCTGATGGTCAGTCTGTGGTGAAAGAGGCAGAAGGACCGAAACGCTTGAGTGGGATTTCCTGAAGCTCAACTGGAGCCCAACATCACGAGTGGGAGGACAGACTGTGTGTGTGTGTGTGTGTGTGTATGTGTGTGTGTGTGTATGAGTGTGAGTGTGAGAGTGAGAGAGAGCGTGTGTGTGTGTGTGAGTTCTGGTTTGTAGCACAATATTTAATGCCTGCAGTTGTGTGTTCTTTACTGACATCTATTCTTTCATCATTTAGACACACACACGATCTCTGACTGAAGTCTTTCTGTGATCAGTGTTCGTTTCACCTGCTAATGAGCCGTAAACCAGCAGTGGAAGGGATTCTAATGCAGCAAATCTGTCGCCAGCTTCATTCTGCGACACTTTCAAAGGAGTTTCTGCAGAAAACATTTGCCTGAAGCTCCTGACGATAAGCAATACTCAAACTACTGCAGCATATAATGCAAATGAAAGCGTTATCGGCCGTACTGAGACACTCGGAGCTGAGGAAAGTCTGAATGTTTCACAGATGTGATGCCCCTTTAACAAACATTACTGCAGTATCACTCACACACTGCACACATCTCAGTATATGAGCGATATAAAACACACACACTCACACACACACTGCTCACATCTCAGTATAAGAGCCAGATCAAACACACACACACTCACACACACACTGCTCACATCTCAGTATAAGAGCCAGATCAAACACACACACACTCACACACACACTGCTCACATCTCAGTATAAGAGCCAGATCAAACACACACACACTCACACACACACTGCTCACATCTCAGTATAAGAGCCAGATCAAACACACACACACTCACACACACACTGCTCACATCTCAGTATAAGAGCCAGATCAAACACACACACACTCACACACACACTGCTCACATCTCAGTATAAGAGCCAGATCAAACACACACACACTCACACACACACTGCTCACATCTCAGTATAAGAGCCAGATCAAACACACACACACTCACACACACACTGCTCACATCTCAGTATAAGAGCCAGATCAAACACACACACACTCACACACACACTGCTCACATCTCAGTATAAGAGCCAGATCAAACACACACACACTCACACACACACTGCTCACATCTCAGTATAAGAGCCAGATCAAACACACACACACTCACACACACACTGCTCACATCTCAGTATAAGAGCCAGATCAAACACACACACACTCACACACACACTGCTCACATCTCAGTATAAGAGCCAGATCAAACACACACACACTCACACACACACTGCTCACATCTCAGTATAAGAGCCAGATCAAACACACACACACTCACACACACACTGCTCACATCTCAGTATAAGAGCCAGATCAAACACACACACACTCACACACACACTGCTCACATCTCAGTATAAGAGCCAGATCAAACACACACACACTCACACACACACTGCTCACATCTCAGTATAAGAGCCAGATCAAACACACACACACTCACACACACACTGCTCACATCTCAGTATAAGAGCCAGATCAAACACACACACACTCACACACACACTGCTCACATCTCAGTATAAGAGCCAGATCAAACACACACACACTCACACACACACTGCTCACATCTCAGTATAAGAGCCAGATCAAACACACACACACTCACACACACACTGCTCACATCTCAGTATAAGAGCCAGATCAAACACACACACACTCACACACACACTGCTCACATCTCAGTATAAGAGCCAGATCAAACACACACACACTCACACACACACACACACACACATATAAATATAATGTAATTTTTTTAATAATAGTATATTATATACCATGTTTGATAATGGTTGGTTCTGTGTGAGATGGTTTGATCTCTAGAGACGCTCGTTCCTCTAGAGAGACATGAGGAGCAAACACACACTGATCACGAGGGACGCTGGTGCATTACTCCTCTATTCTCATTAGGACTTCATTTATCACATCATTAGTTTTCTTTCTCCAGAACTGGTCAATGAAGGCAGATGCTGAACCTTCAGAGAATGACGGCCAATCTACATGTTATATAAGCTTTATGATATTTAAAAAGTCACAGTACAATATGAATGGACAGCGTGAAGAGCCTATAAACATGACGACACAAAGACACTTCTAGAAACACAAGCTCGATTTCAGGCAACAGTATGTCACGCATTTTGTCAGAAAACAATAAAAAAATTTGTCAAATGCAGTTTTCTCTTCTTAAAGGGACAGTTCACCAAAAATGATCATTTTTGGATGAACTGTTTCTTTAAGATGTGTGCTTTAAGCTTACACTGCCTACTATTTTTAATCATTTTTTTCCCTCATGGGGACCGCAGGCCAGATTTTATAGTTATTGATTCAGCAGATTCTTCAGCAGAAACACAAACGAGGCTCTGCGTTACAATGGTGAGGGTCAGTTTTCACTGACAATTAAATGATTGTAAGTCACCAATGATATTAGAGACGACTGAAACTCCAAACTGGCATCGTATCTGTGATCTGAGAGACGCACGCTGGTGTTTGAATAAAGAATCTCTTCAATACATTTTTTTCGGTTTCAGCACTGATTCTTGAACTGAAAATCAGCCTGAAAGTCCCCTGCTGCTCGACCTGCTTTAAACTGGAAATTTAGACGAGCTACATAATATTTATAGGTTAATACCAACTTTTGCAAAGTTCCTGGATTGAGAACTGTAATTAGATGCAGGATTGAATCAGAAAATGAAATGACACACACACGCGCACTCCCTCTCTCTCTCTCTCACACACACACACACACACACACACACACACACAGTCTCTCTCTCTC